>JAQQSY010000570.1:0-14995 GCA_028646535.1 Procyon lotor | reverse complement strand
ATGGGGTGGCTGGGCTGTGGACATTGGGGAGGGTATGTGCTGTTAAGTGCTGTGAAATGTGTAAGCCTGATGATTCACAGACATGTACCCCGGGGCAAATAATACATTATATGTTAATAAAAATTAATTAAAAAAAAAAAAAAAAAAAGAGTCCAACACTTAACTGACTAAGTCACTCAGGCGCCCCATTTATGGTATAAAATTCCTTCAAATACTGCTTTAGGAGAATGTTGCAAGTTTTTTTCTTTTTTAAAGATTTTATTTATTTATTTGATAGAGAGAAAGAGATCACAAGTAGGCAGAGAGGCAGGCAGAGGGAGAGGGGGAAGCAGGCTTCCCACTGAGCGATCCCAGGATGCTGAGATCATGACCTGAGCTGGAGGCAGAGGCTTAACCCCCTGAGCCACCCAGGTGCCCCATGTTGCCAGTTTTGATATGTTTTATTTTTTACATTCAGTTTTAAATATTTCCCATTTTCCATAAGTTTTCCTTTGATCCATGTTATTTAGAAGTGAATGTTCAAAATCAATAACAAAAAGATGACTAAAAATGAAATAATCTTCTGTAATGCAATCTATGAAATTTCATTAGTTTCTAAATCTTTATCTTTGGCTCTGTCTTAATCTTCTATTCAACCTATCCATTGAGTTCTCACTTCAATTACTCTATTTTTCACTTCTAAAAGTTTTGTTTTCTTCTCCACATCTTCCTGGTCCTACTTTGATACTCTTATTGGTTCTTTAAGCAAATTAAACATGCTTTTAAAATATCTATTTGTTGGAGCACCTGAATGGCTCAGTCGGTTAAGCGTCTGCCTTCAGCTCAGGTCATGATCCTGGGGTCCTGGGATCAAGCCCCGCATTTGGCTTCCTGCCCAGCTGGGAGTCTGTTTCTCCCTCCCTTGCTCTTTCACTCTCTCTCTCTCTTTTTCTCTCTCCCTCTCAAATAAATTTTTTTAAAAAAAATCTTAAAAGAAAAAGAAACTTCAGTTTAATAACTGGTGAAGGAAACAAGGAGAATTTGTCAGTGAAATGCTCACCGGGGAATAGGTCGTCCAACACAGTCCCTCTTTATACTTCATCTTTTAGGTTTATTATTTCTCCATTTATTTTAATTTAATATTTCTCCGTGTCACTGTCAAAAGTGTTCCTGTTTGGATGATGAATTCTGGTCATCCTTACTAAGGAAAAGTTTCTTTGGTCTCTCATGTGAGAGATTTTTCTGTAGCATTTTCTTGTCATTCAGTGTAAAGAGATAAGGACACTCTTTAGGTAAAATTTTTCTACAACACAGTCAACCTTTACCCATTTAAAATGTAAGCATCTGTGTTTTTATGGAAGTTACCCTTCTGAAACAGAATAAAAGGAATAATAGGAATTGATAAATTATAGCTAGAGGAGATAATTATTGCTAATAAAGTTATTAATAATTTGTACCAGAACTTACAATGAAATCACTGTTTTTATTTAACATTATAAAGTATTTAAGATATATAAAAGTATAAATTTAAGGTATATAGAAGATATAAATCTAGTACAAAAAGTTTAATTTTATCTCTTAATTATTTATTACCCAAAGTGATGGTACTTCTGTTATCTCTCCCCCAAGCCATACCACTACTCACTCAGAAATACTGTTCCAAATTTCATCTTGATAATTCAGATTTCTTTTTTTAAAATATTTTTTTACTTCACATGTATATTCCCATTACCAATAACTTTCATTTTAATTTGATATTAACAACTTCTCTTTATATGTATATTTTTGCAATCTATTGTAAAATATTTTAATATTTTATTTAAAATATTTAATATTTTTAATTATTTTATTTATTTAATTATTTTATATTATTGGTCAAAATATTTCCAATTATTATGGTTGTGAGAAGTATCTTTTTTCAAATATTTATTTATTTGTTTATTTGTTTGTTTATTTATTTATCTGAGCTAGAGAGTGAGAGAGCAGGAGCTGCAGAGGGAGAGGGAGAAGCAGGCTCCCCACTCAGCAGGGAGCTAGATGCGGGACTTGATCCCAGAATCCTGGGATCATGACCCGAGCAGAAGGCAGAAGCCCAACAACTGAGCCTTTTATTTGTGATGCTCTTAAACATTTATTTTCATTGGTAAATAGAGTCCACAGTGGTTATGTAATTGTTTCTCTGGAGGTGGATATTTTGGCTTTATTTAATTATCTATTATTACAAAAAGTGCTTCTCTGAGCATTCTTCTGCATGTGTTTGTGTGCCCATCAAAATGTGTTCAAGGATCCCGCTGCTGCCAGAATGGTTTGGGGCGCCTGGGTGGCTCAGTCAGTCAAGCATCTGCTTGTCTCCAGGTCAGTTCATGATCCCGGGGTTCTGGAGTCAAGCCCCCCACATGGAGCCCCTCTGCAATGAACAACCCCTCCTGCCCCCCACTGTTGCATCAAGCCCTGCATCCAGCCCCCAAATAGGCTCCCTGCTCAGCGGGGAGGGGAGCCTGCTTCTCCCTCTGCCCCTCCCCCTGCTCCAGGTTTCTTTCTCTCTCTCAAATAAATAAATAGAATCTTTTTTAAAAAAAATGTGTTCAAGGTATACATGCCAAAGGGTTGGAATACTGGATTATAGGGTATGCTTATTTTCAATTTTACCCTAATAACCTCAATTTTACCTTAATTACTTCTTTAAAAGCCCTGTCTCCAAACACCATCACAATCTGAGGTACTCAGGCTTAGGACTTCAATATATGAAGTTTGGGGAAACATGAGCCCGTATCATCAAATTACATGGAAAACCTTTTAAGATTTTATATTGTACTTCTTTAAATTTACAGAATAATTTGGGGGAGAATTGGACTCTTAGAAGTTTTCTAATTCATGAGCATTTATTTCAGTCTTTAGAGTCTTTCAATAAAATTTTATAATTCTCCCCGTGAAAACCTTACACATATTTGTTGGACTCACTTCTTGTGTTCTCATATATTTAGTGGCTATTACTAAATATACCTTTCAAAAACTTGTATTTCTTGTATTTCTGGTCTAAAAATTTTTGTGCGTCTGTGTTTTTAAATTCTTTCCCCACCTAGATCCAAACTCCCTTCTTCTGTGAAATTATAAAAATCTCACAGTGATTTCTGGTATTTGGAAGAGCAGCTCAGCTGGTTATCTCCCCTCTGCTGTGGTTTAAACGTCTCTACCAGTTTATGAACCAAAAGCATGTGGTTTTTTCTGTGCCAGGCAGCCTTTTCTGTGCACAAGCCATCTAACCACAGATCCCTGAGTAAAACATTTCCAGTTTGTACTTCAAAAATACCTGAAGTAAAAACAACATGAGATTATAAGGCATATGATGTGTGGTGAGGTAGCCTCATGCAGTCAATGGCTTTCTAAGCCGACCAAATCATTCCTCAGGCCTTCGTTCAAAGGAATGCTCCGGGATAACTCCTCAGTTCACCATTAAGGGGCCTTGAGGCTGCTCACAAATGATCTAAATCATGAATAATCTGTGAATGCTGAGACATTATTTTAATAGTAAGTGCTGCCATTTGATGAATGTTTAATATATTCCAGATATTGTTTTATGTATTTGAATACATTTTTTAAAAGATTTATTTATTTATTTATTTTAGAGAGAGAAAGAGCATGAGTGGGAGGGGCGGGGGGTGGGGAGGGAATCCCAGGCAGACCCTGTGCTGAACGTGGAGCTGATGGGGGGCTCCATCTCATTACCTGAGATCACGATCTGAGCCAAAACCAGAAGTCGGGGGCTGAACCAACTTCACCACCCAGACGCCCCTGCACACATTATTTCTAATCCCCAAAAGCAGTCCTATGCAGAGATAGAATTACTATTATCCCCATTTTGCAGATGAAGAAACTGAGACCTACAAAGATTTTACATAATTATCTCAGGAAAAAGAGTGAAGCTTGTGTTAATAAGTTAATTTGCCCTGACATGCCCTGACATGCCTCTACTCTCGCTATACCCTGTGTGTAATGGGTGTGGTTTTATAAGAAGGAACTGAAATTTGAAGATTGTGTCATGGTATTCTGTGAATAGGGTGTTTTATAAGACCCAATTAAAGGAATATTCTTCTCAAATAGGCTTGGGCTGCTGCGTTGCCAGTCTCCTGTTGGTTCTTTGGTGATCAACCAGATTAGTCTTTTGCTTATTTTAAGCCAATCTAGGATCTCAGTCTGTGATAAACTCTGAAAGAGGAAGGGGCTTATGAGTGCTAATAATGACATATCACACAGAGAGCAATGTGCTTTTGCTCCTGGTAGAGCTTATAGGGGCAAATCTGAATTCAGGCTCTCTTTTCAGGTTTCATCCTTCCTCAGCTCCTCTGCAAACCTCATTGCTGATAGGAATACCCTATTTGCTCAACATTTACATGACTTAGAGTACACACAGTTACCAGCCAAATAGGGATAAAAGATCTCCATCAATAAGAGAAAGGCATTTTCCAAGCAATTCAAAAGGCCACCATTTGAACCCTCCTAGAACTGACATCTTTCTAAGAAGGCTAACCCTAGGGAATAATTATTCCATTTGTGTGAAACTCTATTCCTGTACAGAATAAACTTAAATTGTATTTATTCTTATGTGGCTCCGTTCAGACTTTTTTTTTTCTTTTATTTGAGAGAGAGAGAGAGAGAGAGAGCAAGAGCAGGGAGGAGAGAGAGAAGCAGGCTCCCCGATGAGCAGGGAGCCCAACATGGGGCTCCGTTCCAGCACCAGGGATCATGAACCCAGCTGAAGGGAGATGCCGAACTGACTGAGCCTCCCAGGCATCCCTCTGTTCAGAATTTTATCTGAATGACTTTTACACATGAAAACATTTCACTGATCACTTCATAGTTCCCTAAAAGAAAAATATTTTAACACTTAAAAATTTTTCTGGAACCAAAAAAAAAAAAAAAAAATTTCTGGAACCATAAATCTTTATTACAATTTTTTCTTGATTGAATTATCATTATAATTATTAGCACAAGAACAGTATCTTAATGCCTTATAGCAAATCCTGAAATTTGAAAATTATTCTGAATTATTGAATTATTCAATAATTATTGAAGAATTATTGAATTATTATGAATTTTGAATTATTTACAAAACGAAAACATTTTTCTTTTTTTTTTAATTTTTATTTTATCTTTTCAGTGTCCCAAGATTCATTGTTCATGCACCACACCTAGTGCTCCATGCAATACATGCCCTCCTCACTACCCACCACCAGGCTCACCCATCCCCCCACCAACCTCCCCTCCAAAACCCTCAGTTTGCTGCTCAGAGTCCACAGTCTCTCGCGTTTCGTCTCCCCTCCATTGAAAACATTTTTCTAAATTAGCATGAAGCACTGGGTGTAGTGCATGAACAATAAATCTTGTAACACTGAAAAAATAAAATAAACATTTTGGGGGAAAATAAAATAAAATAAAATAAATTAGCAACAAATATACTTGGCTAGTAAAATTGTCCAAAATTGATTTAGTACATGTATAGTCTGTCAACATCAAAAATACATTATACATTTTGATAAATGCTAAGAAAACATTAGGACTCCATTGGCACCGAATTGCAGTGCTGTTTTAAAAAGTTAGCTTAAAAATCCATGAATAAATATTAATTTTTGCTCTAATGAGTCAAAGGAAGCATCGACTCTATTTTTTTTGTTGCTGTTTTTAAACATTTAGGTTCTGAGAAAGTCTTTCATATAAATAAGTAGATGGCAGTGGAAGAAGTTTTGTTACAGAAATGTTACCAAGGGGGCGCCTGGGTGGCTCAGTTGTTAAGCGTCTGCCTTCAGCTCAGGTCATGATCCCAGGGTCCTGGGATCAAGCCCCGCGTCAAGCCCCGCGTCAAGCCCCACATCGAGCCCCTCACAGGCTCCCTGCTCCGCGGGAAGCCTGCTTCTCCCGCTACCACTCCCTCTGCTTGTGTTCCCTCTCTCGCTGTGTTTCTCTCTGTCAAATAAATAAAATCTTTAAAAAAAAAAATGTTACCTAGTTCTTGGAACTTTTAGGTGCCTAAAAATTATATAATGATTTATTATCAAACTATGTTTAATTGTCAGCTTACAATTTAAATTCTCTTTCAATTTCTTCTTCTATCTTTGCAAACAGGAACTATGAAACCCACCAAAGAATAGCATTTTTCTACCCACTCATGAGAGAGAGTCACATTCTCCATAGCTACACTAATATCTCAAATTGTTCCCTTTTATGGTACCTAGAAGTTGTTTACAACTTAAGGAATTTCCCATAGCAATTTAGAGGAAATGTGAACTGTGTGGCTGTTTTTTTGGAAACTAGAGAAAGGGATTCTCTAGCCACAGGTGACTTTTCAGGTACATCAACTTTAGGAAAGAATATGAATAGAGGTTAGGTATCTGGAAATCATTTCCTTAAAAACTATACTTGGCTTATGATTATGCACAGGAGTACATGAACCCTGCAGAACATTGCTACAAGCAATGAGGAACCACTGATTACACTAATCAAAGTGGTGTTATGTTCAGATTTGAGTTTTAGAAAGATCACCCTGGCTTCGGAGAAGAGAGATTAATTGGCAGAGAGTTACATGCAGAGATTGGCACCAATGGCCAAAGGAGTAAAACAGGCCACTCAGACCATGGAGACCACAGAAGGAAGTGGGAGTTTGGGAAGGGGCCCTAAAATTCTGCAAGTAATGGTTCAGAACTACTAACTGGTACTATTGACTCAGGATTTCCTTGATGTGTTATATTTACTCACACCCTGGGAATGATGTAGGAAGAACCCCAGGGAACAATGGAATAAATTTCATGTATATATGAAGTTACCTTGACAGTTTGGTCTTTTTAGAGTAGAGTTTTCAGTAATCTCAATTCAAAAACAAAATGCCAAGAAATGATGAATCATTTCCTGGAGTTGTGTATGTTTTAGAAACTAATAAACTAAATCAACTTCTACTCCCATAAAGAAATTATTTTAGGTAAACTGGCCTGGGCACTATGCTGTCAACTGACTCTACCTAAATGAGATGCATCTTTTAAAGATGATCTCATAACTGATTTGATTTCTGAAAACTTCTCAAATGGAGTCAAAGATTGGCAAAAGTCAAAGATGGCTTTAGCAACCTCCATTTTGTACTAAATTAGTTAAAATTAATTTCCATTACCCTGTATTTTTCTCTTTTTTTTTCCATATTGTCTTGAGACTTCTTTTAGGGGGTTATAATAGATTGCTATTAATTTTAGACATTTGGCATTCAGTTTTACTAAGTATGTATCTCGTACAAACGTGAGATTGTAAGTTAGAAGTATCATGAGCTTCTGGAGATGGGACCTGAGTCTAAAGCTTCTCTGAGGCTTGCAGTGTCCAGTGTAGTGTCACACAGAGCAGATTCAATAAAGATTTGTCAACGGATAGCATCCTTGTCCCCGTGACTATTTAGAGAGGCTATTCTCTTTCTCCAAGTTTTAAAAAAATCATTAGTTTCCATGTTTCATTAAAATAGTTGAGTGATCAAGTAAACAAGAAGAGAAATAAAGGTGAGAGCCAGGTCTTCTTCTTTTTTCTTTTTTTAAAGATTTTACTTATTTATTTGACAGAGATGGAGATCACAAGTAGGCAGAGAGGCAGGCAAAGAGAGAGGAGGAAGCAGGCTCCCCGCTGAGCAAAGAGCCCGATGTGGGGCTCGATCCCAGGACCCTGAGATCATGACCTGAGCCAAAGGCAGAGGCTTTAACCCACTGAGTCACCAAGGCGCCCCCAGGTCTTCTTTACTATAAGGCTCATTTTTTAGGCACTTCCCTTCCATGCCATTAAACAGTTTCTGCACCACCCCAAACTTTACCCTTTGGTTGTAAGTATGATATGGAACTTAAATATCCAGAGATAAAAAGAAATACAGGAAAAGAACATGTATTGAACTCCTACAATGTAAAAGATGACTTATGTGTGCCCTCCTATCACATTAGTAATCTCTTTGGAAAGGTTGGAGTGACAAAATGCTAAGAATTAAGTATCTGTTCTCAGCAATCCTTGAAGGTTCTTCCTAATCGTCAGGACCTTTCAAATTCCAGATATCATCAAGAAACCCAGGCCATGGACACTCATCTAAGCTTTCATATGGAGATGTTTTATAAAAACCTCCAGAATCAGATGCAGGTAGTGAACATATCCCCATAGATCACTCAAAGTACCAAATTCTTTCTAGTAGCAGAAAGAAAGAAACAAGAACAGGAGCTCTGAAAACATCCAGCAGATGTCTTCGGTGTAGTTGAAATCTCAGGCCTGCCTCACAGAACAAAACTATACTAGCTTCCCAGTCTCCAGGGCCAGGAAAAATGGCTTCCCATAAAGGTAGACTCTAACAATGAACTGCAAAGTAGGTGTGGGCCTATATCTAGAGAAAGGTTGTATAAGGTTGAGGCAACCTAGTTTTGGGAACTGATGATCTCTGTGTGTGTCAACTTGAGTCTTGGCTTCTTGAAATCTAGCTGAGGGTACTCTTAGACCAAGATCTATACTAGTAGAGAAGCATGGGAAACATGGGGAGCGGGTAAGAATACTACTAAACATTTTTAGAAAGGTCAAATTCGAATCTTGATTTTATGACATTGACTTTGAGGCAGGCATTTAAGCCCTCTGAATCTAACCATCCTTTTCTGCAAAAAAAAAAAGAGTGATAGCCATCCTGCCTATACCAGAGAACCATCATGCAGCAATTTTAAGCAAATATTTACTACATACTTCCTATGAGTCAGTCACTCTGCTACATGCCTGGGGTAAACTGGTGAGCACAGATGTGTTTCTTGGCCTTATGTAGCTTTAATCCAACACAAGATTCCTCAACCTCTACACTATTGATCTTTTGTATTGACTAATGCTTTGTTGTGGGAGTCTATCCTACACATATCTGCAGAAGCATTTTTACCCATTAGATGCTAGTAATGCGTCTGCTCCCTGCCATGACAACCAAAAATGTCTCCAGACATTGCCAAATTTCCCGGGGGAGGTATAATTATCTTCAGTTGAGAACCACTGGTCTGATGGAAAACACGTGGCTTCTGAGAAAGGGAAAGCAGTTCTTTTTTTTTTTCTTTTTCTTTCTCCTACCAGATGTTACTTGGGAAGCATCTCCTGGTGGCAGCTATCTTATGACCCAAAAGATGTTATAGGTGGCAGAATGGAAAGATGGAAATAGCTTGGCACCCTAGTAACATAGGGAGACTTAGTTCCTAGAGTTGGGCCTACTTCTGGCCCTCTGGATTTGCTATTAAGTGAGACGGTGCATCTCCATATCATTTAAGCAATTGTTTCTGTTACTTGCAGCTAAAAGAATCCTAGCTTGCATGACCTGACTTCATCTCTTCTTGTTTATCATCTATAAAATGAATATCACAATCCATTCTTTGTTTTGTAATAAGGATAAAATGTTTGTAGAACATCTTGCCTATTGTTGGGCATATTGCATGTATTGAGTGTAATGAAGTAACCAGTATTATGATAACACCTATCACTAGGCTTTCACAACCCTCACTACCACTTGTGTTATGTTTCTGGTTCATGCTGATCCTTAATCTGTGCTTCAGACATTAATTTTTATCAGAGATTTCCTTGGAGAATGTTCTTTAGATATATTTTTCAACTTGCCAGTCACTATTTTTTGTTAACCTAATATTTATCCATCTATTTGAACCTATGACATTCTTGGTGACCTCACTGTTCTCACCTCTCTCCATGTCTCACCCCTCTTCAAATTGCTTATCTTCCTTATAGTGAAAGGGTGTCTTATTTCACTCCTCTCCCTTGGATGCCAAGAGTTACTTCCTCAGAGAAGCATGAGATTAATGCTGGATCCCAGTTAGGCAGGAACATGAGTGTTCTGACCCTCCCAGGAATACAACTTAAAGGTCCTTATCTATATTACAATAGCGAGTCAGGAGGTTTGTGGTCTCTACACATGCTAACTCATACTTACCTCCCCAGCTTTCCTTTCCTTCCTGAGCATAAAGGAACATGCCCTGGCCCTCAGAGTCAGAGGGAGCCACGTGACCAATTCTGGATTGGTCAAATTGATCAAAAGTGATGTGGGTCCTTTCTGCACAGCAACATTTGAGAGTGGGCATGAGCTCTGCATGTTCTCTTTTTTATAACTTTGGAAGCGATTTTTTTCCAGGTGGTATAGGCACAAAATGGAAGTAGTCTGGATCCTTGTCTGGAAGGGAACAGCCTTAGAGAGCTGTCTGACCTAAGGAAACTTTGTGAGTGAGAAATAAACTGATATGTATCAGACCATTAAGGGTTCTGCACTTGTTACCAAAACATGGACAATCGTATTCAAAGAAAGGGTATTCCTAATTGTCTGCTTCATGTCACATATCCTGTGACTATACTAAATCATTTTTTATTCCAGTTAAAAATCTCTTTTATCTGGAATCATCTGGGAAGGAGGTATTCCACAGCAGTGAATTTTCCAAATACCCAAGTGGAACTAGCATATTGAACAAACACTACTTGTGATCACCCTTCCCCTATGCCTGAATGAAAATTGGGCAGGTCTCATAAATTTTCTGTTCAATCTTAGAAAATACATAGTCTTACAGTTATTTTAGGTTGTAAGCACAGTTTCAATGCAGTGCTTTATGGAAGATTTGAATCAAAACTCTGAACCCACATTTTGTTCCCTCCCCAAGTTGGGTCTGCTTTGGACTGGAGGTCACAGCAGGAGGGGGACGTTTGGATTTCTCCTTCTCCTATCCCCACTCATGCTCCCCTCACATGCTACCTTTGCATAAAGTGTGGGAAGGCAAAGTGTGGGAAGGCAAGGGGACAGGTAAGTTTCTACTTGGCTGGGTAGCTTTATGTCCTTCAGCCCTGGAAGATGATTAAATTGGCAGCTCTGGATGGACCTGACAGATAATCAAGGCTGACTTCCTCTTAAAGTGCTTTTGTGAGTTCTGTGAAGGTGTTATGCTAATTCTACTGTCTTCCATTTCTTCTGACCTAGGCAGATGCATCTCTGTTCTCGATGGCAAAATGTGTGACTACTTTCTCAGCTCCCAGGTACTTGGACTCCTGCTTCTCTGGGTACACTATTGAATAAGACCCAAGAAGGCTCCATACTGATAGGGTCTGTGTGGCCCACACACAGTGCATAGGAAACATGTCTGTATTGTTTGCCCTGTCAGACTCTGGAAGAAAAGCCGATCTCACGGTGACAGCAACACTTGCTCTGGGTCCCGACACTAATCAATGAGCCTCTTCCTCACTGTGTCGCCCACAGTCTACTTCTGCTTTCTTAGACAACAGTCTTTTCCAACTGCAGAGGACACATAGGATCTCTCCAAGTGGTCCTCTTGAAGATCACTTCACGAGGACTGGAGTTGAGAAGATTGTAACTCCACTTCTCAAACAAGCCAAGCAGAGACGCACAGCAAGGTAAATGCACTCCTCAAAGACATCTCCTTCCCCCTCCCCTTTTTTAAAACAGTTCCCACTCTTATTTTTGATCTGACTGAGGAGTTTAAGAGACCTGGACTATTTTCTCAGGATCATTTTCTTTATAAATCTGCATTTGGGAGAATCTGGCAAGGGGAAGGATTGTCTCTCCGGCTCATTTTGGTATCCTGCTGTATATAGTGTGAGTACCCTAGAGCTGATACTAAGATAGGGCAAACAAGTCCCATCATAACATCCTGATAGATGAAACTTCACTTTTTAAAACAGCAGGTTCCTTTTTATTTTAATAATTTTTCAATGACATATATTTTAACTGTGTTACATATTTTGCCTGTAAGCTTTAATTATTTCTGGATAATTGAATAGTTTTATTATGCACATTAGTTATTATTTTCATGCCTAAAAAGGTAAAGCCTTTGGGGAATACGAATATGTAAAAAAATGCTTATTTCTATAACAAATGACCCCAAATGACTATGCTTTTTTTTTTAAAGATTTTATATATTTATTTGACAGAGAGAGAGAGAGAGCACAAGTAGGCAGAGGGGCAGGCAGAGAGAGAGGGGGAAGCAAGCTCCTGGCTGAGCCGAGAGTCCGATGTGGGGCTTTAACCCACTGAGCCACCCAGGCGCCCCATGACTATGCTTTAATAGTAATGTCCCATGAAGAAATTAAAGAAATTGGGTGATTTGACTGAAGAAAATAAGATATATGAGAGACCTAAAGTCATTCTTTAGACATTTGAAGGGTTATCTTGTGGAAGAGGGATTAGAATTATTTTGTATTGTCTTGGGGGCAGAATTAGAACCAATATACATGGAATGTTAGTTCAACATGAGTATAAACTTTCTAATGAATAGAACTATGGCATCGAGTGGCTAGTCATTTACAGAACCTGTTTCTCCTTGTCCTGGGCACAAAATTAGACATGTTTCCAGCCTTGTTTGCAGTTAAGTATGTCCGTGTGATCAAGTTCTGACCAATGGAATGTGACATTTGTTGCTTTCAGACCTGCTCCAGAAATAACTCCTTTGCACAATCCTCCATGCTCTTTCTCCTTCCACTTGCCTCAAGTGGATGATACTGGAAGCCCTAGAAGCTACATGCCAGAGATGAAAGGAGATGGGGCCCTGAATCAATGCCTGGAGGGGAGCCTGCTACCCATTAGGTAACCCATTTTGGACTTGACTTGACTAGATTTATTTGACTAGATTAGCCGTTACAGATAGAAGCTCTGCCCCAACTAGCATAAAAACCATTCTGGAAATGGAAAGGGCTCCATTGGGAAGTAAGGCATTGTTTTCACTAAGATATTCGTTCCACAAAGATGTCTTAGAAGGAATTAAACACTTGCACAAGGGTTGAATTGCATGTTCTCTGAGTTCCTCTCTAATCCTGAGCTTTTTATGATTTTTTCACTCACAGATTTTTCTAACTTACTACACTCTCAGACATTCATTTGTGAGTTGAGAGCAAATTTTCCTTTAACGGTCCCTAAATCTCTCTTCTAATTTGCTGCTTCTAAAATGCTATGAATATTTTAGACAACCAAACCTGTTAGTGCTGGGCTTAAAATAACACTCAGTATGAAAAAGGCAGGGTATGAATTATATAGAGAGAATGATTTTCATTTTTCAACCTATTTATATTCATATGCAAAGAAAAACAAGATTAGAATGAAATATACAAAATAGCAAAAGTGATTATTTTTGTGCACTGGCATTACTGTGGGTGTTTAATTTTTTTTCTTTTAAACTTTTCTGTATTCTTTTAAGCTAAGAAAATAGAAAAAAAAAGAAAAAGAAAGGAAAAAAACACATAATTTCCCTTGGCTAATCTTTAAAAAAAAAATAACTATTAAGTTTACTTTAAAAATAAAAAATAAATACATCGTAAGCTAGGACCTGTGAGGTTGATGTATGACATATAGATGTGACTTTGATTGTAGATTTCGTCATATCCATTATCTTTAGACAATAAGACTCTACCATCAACAGCTCAGGTAACCGACCACATACTTTACAGCTAAGTGATGCTACTTTACTGTGCACATATTTCAATTTTATTTATACCCATCACCCAGCCTCCATTCCTCATTGCTGTATGCAAAGGAAAAGCAAGAAAGAAGTTAATATTAGAGGTGTTTATCTCATTCTTTACGTCTCATTTCATTAACTGATTGTTTATATATTTATATACCACTATTGTGACTCCATGGGAATCTTTAATTGGAATATTATTTAAAACTGCAAGCCTTAAATGAATGCCTTTTGTGATAGAGAACTTGATGGGTATTATTTCATATTCCCAAAGAATTATAATTGGATGACTCATTATCACTGTCCTTTGTTTTATACCCCTTGAGTCCCAGTTTACCTTTCAATTACTTTTGGATTTGTTTTCCTCCTAAAATCTGAGCTATTATTTCACATAGTTGGTAAGAGAAGCAGCTTTCCCTGATATATTTTATTTCTGTCCTTAGAATGACTCCCAAACTGCCTTGTTTTCTTGTAACTGGAATTGACCGCTGTGCGATAATAGAAAATATATTTATTGGTCTCTGCCCCAAGTTCCTGCACAGGGCTCCGCAAACCCTTATAAATTACTAAGTGATGAGAGCACTGGGAGCATCTTTCATTCTAATGAGGCAGCTCTGGGTGGGCTCCTGGATGGCCCCTGGGTCGGTGCTGGTCACCAGAAAGACCAAGCAGGATTAGAAGCTTAGAATTTTCAGCCTCACCTTTTAGAAAGGGGAGAGAAGTAAAACTGGAATTCATAATTGGTCTGCCTTTGTAATGAAGCCTCCATAAAATCCCTGTAGTATGGGGTTCAGAGTACTTCTAGGCTGGTGAACACATCCACAGTGGGACGGCGATACCCGCCCTGTTCCGTGTAGACAGAGGCTCCTGTGCTCTGGATGCTCCCAGGCCTCATGCTATGTATGTCTTCTTCTGGCTCTTCATGTGTGTCCTTTATCATGTCTTCTAATCAATTGCTTAGAGGTAAGTGAGTATTTCCTGGAATTCTGTGAGCCACTCTAGCAAATTAATCAAAATTGAGGAGGGGGTTGAGGGCACCTCTGATTCATAGCCAATGAGTGATAATGTGGGCTCGGAACCAGCATCCAAAGGATATGTGGGAAGTGGGCAATCTTAGCCCTATGGGACTGAACCCTGAACCCGTGTGATCTGACATTTTCTGCAGAAGATAAATTGTAGGACACCCAGTTGGTGTCACAGAGAAATGCTTGTTGTGGGGAAAAGCCTCTACACATTTCATGTCAGAAGGGAAGTGTCCTGGGTGAAAAGTGAAGGAGACACAGGGATAGAGACCCATAAGAGGAAAGAACTGGGGTCTTTCCCTACACAGAAGGAGGAAAACTGAGGTTTTTTTCCCTTTCAACCTCTATATGATTTAAGTGGAGATTATAAGTGACTTGATTATATGAATCAGATCTTCTAAGCTGCTTTGAGAAATAGTTTTGAAGAATAGATCTTATTTGAGAGGAGAGGCAGAATGGTACAGTTAGAATCAAGAGGGGTAGACTAGAAGGGGGACAGAATCAAACTGA
>JAQQSY010000569.1:0-14996 GCA_028646535.1 Procyon lotor | reverse complement strand
TAGGGACCCAGCCCCATTTACCAACCCCACCCACCCCCCAACCCAGTGCTGAAGGCATGGAAAAGCACTTCCTGAGCATGCCTTTGGCTGAATGGACATGGACAGCATCCACACCACTCAGGAGTTTTCCTACCTGGTGACCAATTTTCTGAATCAACTCCAGCTTTTAGAACTGGAAGTCCTCAGGGCCCTCATTATTTTATGCTGCAAAAATGTAAGTGCCCACAAAGCAAGAAAGGAGCAAGGGAACAGACTGGGAGTGAGGAAGACTCGGGCTTGGTGGTGAATATTGCTAAGTGGTTAACACCATTGGACTGATGGAAGCCAAATCCATTTAGAAATTGGGACACCTGTGTGTCCAGATCTCTTCTCAGGATGCAGAGGGCAGATGTGCATACGGAATACAGAGCAAAGCTTCCTTTAGCCTTTGAGAGGCACTTGGGTCCAAGAGACAATGAAGTGGCTTACCCTACTGATCTTCATCCTCAATAGCCTCAGTAAGAGCCATCTCACCAAAGGGCATCTTCGAGAGCTCTCAGCAAGCCTGCAGGAAGTCAGCTGCCCCTCCCCACATGCTGAGATTTGCCTGATTACAATTTCCTTCCTTTCTTTTTTAAAGAAGTGTATCCAGTACATTAATATCCCAGAGAGAAAATGAGCATATTAGAGGCTATAAAAAGTACAGTAATAAAGAAATCTTCAACTTTACTTAAGTGTTTTAAAACTTATTTGAACATAGACTCTTGCAGGTGCTGTGTGCGTAAAATACCCATTAATACCCCACCTCTAGAACACGACGGTGTTCTGCCTAGGAGCAACTGCCCAGAGAGGGAATTGTCCACGCTGACACAAAGGTGGGGTTGGACTCACTGTGGGTCACTGTTAAGCCACCTTTGCTTACTCCCCAAGCATCATCCTGAGCATCACTGAGGCACAGAATCCCATACAATGTACAATTCTAGCCCTAAACTGGTGCTTAGAGTCCATCTAACACACACTCAGAATTGTATAGATGAGAAAACCACCAGAATGGGAGGCACCACCAGTAAAACCTCCCATCTTCCATGTGTGGAGATGGCTCTGCAAAAGAAGGACCTTGCCTTGAGCAAGTAGGAATGGCCCAGAACTGGTAGAGAATTTCCCAAAGAGCAGGAGAGGCAGTTCACTCTCTGCCAGATACATTATTTGAGTCTTCAAAATGTCTGCTACCACCATTCCACGTAAAGACAGGATATGGCCAGCAATCCCTGATGTAGCCTCTCCCAACCTTTTGCTAAAAGACCATGGAAAGCACAAATGAAAAATGAAAACTTGTAACACACATTAAAAATGACAACAAAAACTGGCAGTCAATCTAACCATAAGTATCTGAGAGAATTTCCTGCTATTTACAAGACACACAGAGATGAATGGACACCCACAATCAGAGCCAGCATGCACTTTGTGTTGCATTAAATGGAGAAAACTTATCAACCATAAAAAAAAAAAAAATAGAGAGATATTTTCTTCTCTGCTGCAAGTGTAGAGTTTTCTGTGAGGACAGGAATGTTCTACAGTCTGGGCTGTCCAGCACACTAACCACTTGGGACTACTGAGCACTGGAAGTGTGCCTAATACAAAGGAGGAATGGAATTCTTCATTTAAGTCAATGAATGGCCACTAAGTGGGCAGTATAGATCTAGACCCACAGAAAGTCTGGGGTCCTCCCTCTGTTGGGCAGACATCCCCTTCCTGCATAGTCAAGTGTGGTCCCTTTCCTGCCCTTATTTATGATCAAAGCATAAAATGAAACTTCCAAATAATAATAACAACAACAACAACAACAACAACAACAACAACAGGGCAAAACATGGCGGAGAGAAGGAGGGACAGGAAGTGGTGTTTGTATGCTGGGAATTATTTTTCTCTCTCAAATAAAGCACCAACCAGTTGGTCAGAGATGGAACCCTGGGAGCGAGGGATAATGGGAAATTCTAGGTTTTCATGCCATCTGTGCAAAAGGATAGAAAGCAAGTTTTCAGAAATGGAGGGATGAATAGGGGAAGCATAAAGTATGTTTTTAGGGCAGTGAAAATGTTCTGTAGGATACTATCGTGGTGGGTCTTTATACATTATACATTTATCCAAACCACAGAATGCACAACATCAAGAGTGACCCCTAAAGTCAACTGTGGCCTTTGGGTAATGATGTGTCAATGTAGGTTTATCAGTGGTAATAAATGTACCTCCCTGTGGGGGAATGTTGATCATGAGTGACCAGAAAGCTCTGTATGTTCCTCTCAATTTTGCTGCGGAACTAAAACTGCTCTAAAAATGAAGGTTGGTGTTGTTTTTAATTCCACAGGCATCTAAAACAGGAAAACACCCAATTGTAGATTATCAAGAAAGGATTAAAAACTATACTGGTGTGAGTTTTGTCTTCTACAATGCTAAAGAATGAAGTAACAACAAAAAAGACATGAGGAGAAAAAAAAAAGAAAAAGACTGTTTCCAAGGGTTTTTCCACACAGGATGCTGTTTATATGCAAAACTAAAAGAAAGATCACAAAGTCAAGAGCTAAGAGAAAACACATCTTGAGGCTCAGTCAGTAGAGTGTGCAGCCCTTGATCTCAGGGTTGTGGGTTTGAGTCCCACGTTAGGGGTAGGGATTATTTAAAAACAAAATCTCTTTAAAAAGAAGAGAGAAGGGGCGCCTGGGTGGCTCAGTCGTTAAGCGTCTGCCTTCGGCTCAGGTCATGATCCCGGAGTCCTGGGATCGAGCCCCGCATCGGGCTCCTTGCTCGACAAGAAGCCTGCTTCTCCCGCTACCATTCCCTCTGCTTGCATTCCCTCTCTTGCTGTGTTTCTCCCTGTCAAATAAATAAAATCTTAAAAAAAAAAAAAAAAAAAAAAGAAGAGAGAAAATAAATCTTTACTTTTTTGGGAAAAAAGCATTTGAAGATGAACAGCAATTTCAAGCAAGAATGGAAAGTACTTAGAATGGGGGAAATCCTGGAATAAAACTACCTGCAGAGTCCTAAAATTGAAAAGTTGAGTTCAACTGAATCTGATTACAAACGAAATTTTCAAATGCAGTTACTGAAAGGAAACGTAAAAATTGTGTGTAATATGGATATACAATCACAACTATGTTAATGGAGACCAGGAAGAAAGAAAGACAGTACACTAAAAACATGCTAACTTCTCCATCTTACACAGGAGCGAACAAAAAGACATTTTTTACAAAAGACTTTTACTCAAAGAGAGTGAATGCGCGCACAAGCAGAGGGGTAGGGGTACAGGGAGAGAGAGAATCCCAAGTAAACTCTGGGTGAAATGCTGAGCCCAATACTGAGCTCGATCTCACAACCCTGAGATCATGACCTGAGCTGAGAGTTGGATGCTTAATCGACTGAGCCACCCAGGTGTCCCGAAAGGATTATCTTTGGTATTTAGAGAACCATAACTTTAAAAAATCTTTTAAAAACATGATGGTAGCTACCAACACTATTAAAATGAGAGAGTATACCTTGAAGATGACTACAGCTGATAAGAGGAAGGAAGCATGTCCATTCTTTCTCCCCTATGCTGCTTTTTCCTTCTGAACTTCTTTGTTCTTGCCTTGTCTTCCTCCAACAGAATGTAAGCTCCTTGAAATGACTGCTTATCTGTGGTACCTATAGAACGAGATATCTATTTATGTCTGAAGTTATACATTTTTATGTAGGTAAAAGTACTGTTTTCCCTCTTGATTTCTTCCATTGGTTTAATTCTTAGTCTTTCTAAACCCTGAGAACTAAAGTCATTAAAATTTTATTCCAGTACTTTTATGATCTCAATTTTTAAAGATGTCATTCATTAACCCACCAAGAATGTGTTCTGCTGCTACAGTAGGAGGTTAAAGTTTTGCAAGACCACATGCAAAATAATCATTCCTTCCCCACTGCTTTGAGATGCACTTTTGGGGTGGGGGGGGGATTCATACAACACATTATAGATATTAGAGCCTTTTCCCTGGCTGTCTGTTCTATTTCATTACTCTGTTGATTCTTACAGCATAGCCAGTGTTAATTTTTACATATTTAAGTACATGTTACTTGTAGGAGGGACAAGACCTAATCTGTTTCATTTGTAATGTTAAATAAAACAGAGCAGTGTTTATTTGCGGTGGAAAAAGTCTGAGGGCGTGTAAATACCTGACAACACAGGAATGGTAACAAAGATGCATTCATACAATGGACGGCTGAGCCTTTGATCAATCAAGTAAATGCCTACAGCTGCATTAACACCAAGGCTTCTGAACACACTTAATGGGAACACCACCCCCTGATTTGGAAATAACACAGCCCCCAGAGCAATGTTCTCCCCCCCCCCCCCCGTGCCAGCTGCCACCATGAGAGGGCCTTGGGATACATTTAAAAATCATGTTTCCAGAGAATTTTTAATGACTTCGAAGAATGTTTGCGACATGATTAAGTAAAAAAAAAAAATCGGGAGAAAACTGGAAACACAGTAAGAGTCCAGTCTTGTTTTAAAATCTCTGTACATACATATTTTGGAGGGGAAAGAGAGAGAAAGAAAAAGGGGGGTGGGGAAGCCGGGGCAGAGGGAGAGGAAGAGAATCTCAAGCAGGCTCCGCCCTCAGCTCAGAGCCCCATAAGGGGCTCCATCTCACCACCCTGAGCTCATGACCCATGAGCTGAAATCAAGAGTCAGATGCTCAACCAACCCAGGCGTCCCTCCACATATTTTAAAGGCTAAATGGAGAACCAAACAAAACGGTGGTGGAAGCTTTCCATGGTAACACAAAGGACTTCACTTTTGACTTCTTGGTCGTTTCCCATTTTCTTCCATAAATTCTATTTTCATATGAATGAAGATACAGAAATCAAGAATCCAAGGGTTGGAAACTCACTGGTCTTTCCAACTGATCAATGGCACGGCCACGTCTTCTGACTCCCCTTCCCATGATTAAACTGGAATCCGGGCGCTGCAAAGCTATCTCTGGATTAAATGTATTTGCTAGAGGCCACAAGCTCCTAGAATGAATGTTCCCTCAAGGTAATTGTCCACATTTTCAAGACCCTGGTGTCTATCTGAGTTGGCTGTAGAGAAGCCAGAAGCGCTGCTCATCAGAGCCTAGACACAAAGAAAGGAAATCTCAAATTGGCACTTTGCAAAAAAATCTGAGTTTAAGTCCTGGGTTCTTTCCAAGGGCCGTTTGCTAAAGTCAAACATAATTACAGGCCAGTTTTAGCTACAGAATTATAAAGATCATAAAAACAACACTAGGATCATAAAAACACTAGGATCAAACCCAAACCAAAAAAGAACATGAGACATGATGTTTTATGAAGAATTTTAAAAGAGGAAAATCAAATAGGTACCTCGCCAATGTCAGGGGCGGATGATGGGGAAATGCAGGCAGGTGAATTTTTTTTTCCATAAAAACAAATTACTGTGCCAGGAGATCTGTAATAGAATACTTATGCAATTTCATTTAGCATTTTTACATTTCTGCCAATCCTGATGTATACATACAAATACAAATAATGCATCACAGTCCTTTTGAGTTAGTCTCCACAGCTTCTCGTGAACAGAAAATGCAGAATGTTTATTCAGGCTTATTTAACATCAAACAAATCAAAGCTAATGGCTACAGCAAAATTAACATGCATGCACATGAATGGATTCCAAATAAACGCCACTTCCCTGGTTTGCAAACAGCACTGCCCACAGAATAAGGCGGCTGCCTTCCCGTGAGGTGGACAGAGCACAACTCCAAGGTCAGGTCAGCGAGCGGCCAGCCTTGGCCATGCCCTGCAGTCCCTCTGTTCTAATCAGTAGCATGAGGAGAACCACAGCTGTCCTACAGATCTCGCCTTGTGCCTGGGGAAGGCCCTTCATTTATTCAAGGAACAGTGACTGTCTCTCGCACAGAGAGAGAAATGTGCTAGGCATCATGGGAAAGCAAAGACTCCTAATAGTCTTTCCCCCAAGAATCTTACAGTCTAGGTAGAGGAAATCAACTGCACAGACATAAGGAATAAACAATAATTTGGCGGTTAATAACTACACGATGATGGATATCACAGACCTCATTATAACTGCCTCCTCATGTACAGAGGAGTGTCCTGACATTCAGGGAAGAAAATGACTATTCAAGTTGGG
The DNA here is from genome assembly GCA_028646535.1 of Procyon lotor. NCBI lineage: Eukaryota > Metazoa > Chordata > Mammalia > Carnivora > Procyonidae > Procyon > Procyon lotor. The sequence continues at coordinate 8,845 of JAQQSY010000569.1, read as the reverse complement.
TCATCTGGGAAATTTCCAGAAGCATGGACCCAAACTGGCCCTCGTTCACTCATAGGGGTGTAAACTTGCTTTTGGAGGTGGGGTGAAAGACACAGGAGGTTAGGAAAGGGGTGTCCTATTATGCTGGGAAGAAAGATGACCGGGGCGCTAGGGGCAGGTGTGATCTTGAGCAAACTCTAACTCTCCCGTCTTCATCGATAGGATGGAGAGCACAATTATGCCTCTCTCTGGAGCTGTGATGGGGTAAAATGAGATAATTACCATGCAGACCAATGAGCTCCGTGCTCGCTACATTTACTCCGTAAATGGTAGTGATGCCAATTAATAATATAATAATACCACTTCTCCACATATAGAAGGAGAGCCAGAGAAAGAAAGATTGTTTTTGTGCTGAGCCATGTCAAAAAAAGCTTTCCATCTGAGCGGGGCAGGGAGGAACGAAAGGGAAAACTCCCTGTAGCTTTTCCACTTTCTTACTAAAAAGAAATTATGTTAATTAAGCACGCAAAACAAACAGGAATTAGATTTTGAGATGCTGACTTCAACTCTTTCCAAGGCCAAGAGTGAAATTTGAAGTGCTTTTTACATCATTTTAAATATCATTTGTTGTAGGAAACAAATGAGTAACTTTTCCTAAATCAAAGCTTTGTTCTTGGCACAATAACTTCTCTTAACAGTTTTCTTTACCAGCTGAAATGGCTTATTAAATAAAATAGAGAAGGAAACCATTCTGTAAGAGAAGAGTAGTAAATTTTAAGAGAACATGCTGGTGACAGATTAGAAGGCATTTAGTGAAGGGATCTAGATCCCATGGCATGCAAAACAGTTTCTAAATTCAAGGGTCTAGTGTGGAAAGAGGTGGCTTTAGGGGACCATAAGCATCATTGTCCATTACTGAAAAGCTGTCACACAGAAGGGGAAGGTGGTTTGTTTTCCCTTATCCCAAGGAACAGAAATTAGATTGATGTTTTAAGCTTTAAGGAGACAGATTGGACTTAATATTATCAAATAAAAGGAGCAAAATGAAGAAAGACAAAAAGTACCCCTCCCAACTTTCTAACAATTTCAGACACATCACTGGCTGCCATCACAGAGAGTAAAATGTCCTCGAAGGACGTGGGTGTCTGTCTGCCAATAATGCTCCCCCCCAAAAACCGGTCTGTTCTCTCAGGACAGCCAGACCGATCTCTCAAAGTGGAAATCAGATGATCTATATGCACTTAAACATTTTAACCCAATGTTTCATGAGCTTATCTTCACATTAGAATTACCTGACCACCTTTTAAAATTCCAGTTCCCAGACAGGATCCCAGACCAATCGATCTCTGGGGGGCAGGTTCAGAACTCAGCATTTTTAGAAGGGTCCAGGTTACACCAATGTGTACCAAGGTTGAACCTCAGGAGTTTTACTCCAAAGGCTGGAATCCTTCCATGGGTTTCCAAGGTTATAATTCCAAGGTTAAGACCCTTGGAATAGCCCTAAACTGCCTTCCAGCTTCCTCTCCCATCCTACTCTCCCTGCTCCCACTCGTGTTCTATCCATCTCTCCATTACCATCTCCCCTCTCCTGGCAGGACACTGGCTCATGGGTCTCCATCTGCAGGGAGCATCCTTCCCTTCCCATTCAGCCAACTCTGAGCTATCGATCCCTCTTCAGATCTTATCTTCAGAAGGTCTTTCCAGGTCCTCCCACTCTAGACTGGACCACCCCTCATCCCACCTGCAATGATCTCAAAGCTCAGAAAGGCTTGACCTCAGAGCATAAGTCATGGTTATTAATATAAACCTTGTTCGTGTAAGTATGTGATTAACGATTTGATCTCCCATTTCCATGGAAGCTTTGGGGAGCGCTGGGGGGCAGCCAAACATGGTCTGTTCGTTCTGAGTCTCTAGGACCTTGTGCAGCGCCTCGCATAGAGTAGAATGAATGAATTCATTGGATGAATACATGAATGAGTGTGGTCATATAATTTCTGCATTGTTTAGAAGAACATAATCTTTATGGTACAATCCTACACTCAGGCATCGTTAGTTCTTTTTTTATTATTTATTTATTTATAATTTTTTTTAAGATTTTACTTATTTATTTGACAGAGAGAGAGAGAGAGATCACAAGTAGGCAGAGAGGCAGGCAGAAAGAGAGGGGGAACCAGGGTCCCCGCTGAGCAGAGAGCCCAATGCGGGGCTCGATCCCAGGACCCTGAGATCATGACCTGAGCCGAAGGCAGAGGCTTTAACCCACTGAGCCACCCAGGTGCCCCTGCAACGTTAGTTCTAAGGGCTCTGCCACCGTGGCCCCCCAATACTGTAACTCTCCCAGCTCACTAGTGTCAGCGCCTCTATGTACAGCTGCCAGCCTTACGAGCTCAGCCTTTGGAGTCAGACCAAGCTGATTCTTAGTCCTGGCTTAGCTACTTTTTAGTAAATATTGATTACAGACCAGCTGCTTATTTTCTCTGAATTTATTTCCTCCGATGCAGAAGGAAATTAATATTCATCGCCTAAAGTCATTGTAAGGTTTAACTGAATTGCTTAACACAGTGCTTAGCACATGATAGGTGTTAATATTAATAATGCTGCTGGGAGTAACTATTATTTTCATGTTCTTCCCTTGCTCAGGATCCTTCAAAGTCTTCCCCTTGAACTCTGCACAATAACTCAGCTGCTGGCGCTTCTCATCCTCGGTCTTTGCTGCCCCTCACCTTGCAGCTTACACCCAAATTACTGAGCCAGGGGACTAGGTGGTGCTCTGCACCTCGGAATCTTTGTCAACCTTGACCCTTTCTACTGTGCTCCCGTCCTGATGGGCTCTGAGAAGGCTGTGTTCCAAGAACTCAAATGAGCACAGATTCATGGTTTGTTATTGTGTCGTTGTTCTAGAAGGATAATTTCCACATATTAAATCTATATACAGATATCAGTGATGTTACCATTAAGTTTCATTAAAGTTCAGTAATGGAACCAGCTCAGAGATGAGAATACGCCAACTCTAAAACAATCATCATCATCTCCGTGTATCATGTTATGAGGGCAGTGAGGACCTACCAGATTGCTGTTATTTGAAAAATAGCCCACATGGGGCACCTGGGTGACTCAGTGGGTTAAAGCCTCTGCCTTTGGCTTAGGTCATGATCTCGGGGTCCTGGGATGGAGCCCCGCATTGGGCTTTCTGCTCAGTAGGGAGCCTGCTTCCCCCTCTCTCTCTGCCTGCTTGTGATCTGTCAAATAAATAAATAAAATCTTAAAAAAAAAAAAAGAAAAATAGCATACATGAAAAAAAATAAAATAAAATTTTGGGGGAAAAAATAGCCCACATGCATTTGCATTCCCTCTGGTACTTACTGTCCTGAGAGGCAGGCCAGAGGTCCTCTCCAGGTAGACAAATTCCGCCTCACATCATGGCCACCGCAAGCACTTCCTGCACAGGCACAGGTCTGCAACAAATCGGAGGAGGCTCTGTGTGGTGTAGCCCAGTGGTTTTCGAGCTAGAGATCGCCTCAGAATCACCAAGAAGACTTGTTAAAACAAGACGATTACAACCACCACCAGAGCTTCTGATTTAGTGGATAGAGTAGTGCCTGAGAATTTGCCTTTCTAGCAAGTTCTCAGGTGAGGACTATGGAGTCCTCACAGTCTCCCCAGATGATCCTGAAGCTGCTGCTCCAACCCTCAGAGAACCACAGCCGGTGGGGCGCCTGGGTGCCTCAGGGGGTTGGGCGTCTGCGTTCAACTCAGGTTGTGATCCCCGGGTCCTGGGATGGAGCCCCACCTCGGGCTCCCTTCTCAGCCAGGAGTCTGCTTCTCCCTCCCCTCCACTTGTGCACTCTCTCTCTCTCTTTCAAATAAATAAATAAAATATATTAAAAAACAACAACAAGAAAAACCCCCGCAGCTGGTACTCTGTGCATTAGAATCACCTGGGGATCTTTACACTGGTAAACCTGATCTCCATCCCCCTGTCTAATTTAATTGGGGCTGAAGTAGAGTAAATCTAAATTTAAACAGATACAGAAGGTGGTGACCACCATATTTTTCAGGGCAGTTCCAAGGACATCTGAGTGCATCTACTCACTGGTCTTCTTGCCGCGGACTGAGCCACCCTCACAAGAGGCGATGTGCATCAACGATAATGCCCATCTCGCTAGAGGTTTATACTTTTTAGTTGGAATCTGTTGAATGGTAGTAAACCTCTGCATCTCACAGGCCAAAAAATAGTTTGTGTTTTTGCAGTAGAGATATCAGCACCTTCAAATCAAATCCCAGTTTTTTAAGATACTCAAGAGTAACTTTAGAGAATGGCTTATGGGAAGACTTTCAGAGATGTTGCTCTGTACGTGATTAATGTGAGCTGTCATTTCCCCCAGACTTGAAAATGTTCTTGTTTTCAAGTTTTCCAACTAATTTTTTCCTCCCTAAGTAACATAAGGCAGGTACAGCATCTGTCTTGTTTCCCACACATATCAGATACTCAAAAACCACTTCTTGACTCAATGAATTAGTCTTTGAGTCATCAAATCTGGCTTGCTGCCTGTTTTTCATACAGTCCAGTGGCAAAGAAGGGTCGTTACATTTTTAAGCTGTTGAGGAAAAGAAAAAGAGTAATAGTATTTTATGACTTGTAAAAATTGTATGAAATTCAGATGTCGATGTCCATAAATAAAGTTTTATTGGAACACAGTCATTCTCGATTGGTTAGAATTGCCTATGGCTGCTTCCACTGCGTGGGTAAATTGGGTACATTAGTGCTAAACCTAAAATATTTATTATCTAGCCCTTTACAGAGAAGTCTGCAGACCTCCGAATTAGTCCATACGTACCCATTATTTTCCCAGAAGAAACTTGTTTGTGTTTCACATTGTCATAGAAATTAAACATTTTAAGAAGCGGCTTCTAAGCTGTGGCCAGAGAGAATTGCATTCGACACCCAAATATACACAGCTGGGTATTGGGGAAAAAGCAAAAGCTTTAATGGAGTTATTAAAGTTGCAGCCTAAGAAATAAAATTCTCCACAGAAATTCTTTTAAGCTCACGAAACTTGAGGGAAACAAAGAATTTAAGACCCTGTTTATTATTTGATTCCATAAAAATGCCTGGCGTGAAAGCAATTACCCATTCTAAATGCTTCAGCCCAGAAAATATTCACTTACTCCTCCCAGATTTGAGGAAAGGCAGAAATTAGCGAGTAGTGTCATAAATCTTTGAGAGATCTGAACAGGCATCTTCTGAACATTTTCAGACTTAACGGGAGCTAAACTTCAGCCCTGAAGAAATGAATCAGGGAACAGTTTCATCTTTTGTAAATCTTGGTTTCCATCTGGAGTCTTTCTGGGGGGGGGGCGGGGGGGAAGTAAACATCATCCTTTTTAAGAGCAGACAAGATCTTAATTGCCTGTTTGACCCTTTGCAGCTTTTCCCCAGAAGCAGAATTTAATGTATCCTGTTTGGATATTGATAGCATACTCATGAATATTCCTTATAACATAAAAATGAGGGGCGATATATTAACACAGCTGAGTATTCATAGTCTCTTTTTTAGAGAGAAAGAGCGAGCTGTATTGCCAATCTATGTCCCCAAAATGAAACTACAACTTTTAAAGCTATACCAGTAAAGATGATGGCAAATAATTAAATAAAGCCACTTATCATACAAATCAAGATGAAAATGGAAACTTTGTCATTTTATATATATATATATATATTTTTTTTTTTTTTTAACTGCCTGGGTGGTTCAGTCAGTTAAGTGTCTGTCTCTGATCTTAGCTCAGATCTTGATCTCAGCGTCATGAGTTCAAGCCCCACATTGCGCTCCACACTGGGCATGGAGCCTACTTAAAACAAAAAAGCAAAAGGTAAAAATGAGTAAATTAATTTAAAAAAAAAAGATTGCAGCATAGTGAGGACAACATAACCTCACATTCCGAGTTGGCTCGAGAGGGGTCCACTTGGAATCCATGTTTCCTACCCCCAGATTATTGACAATGTGTTGGAGAACAGCTCTGGGTATGTTCTTTAGTTTCTGTTTCTTTGGGGCAGGGATTATCATATGATTTGCAAAATCTTCGTAGGAGCAGAATGGTGGTCCAAAGACGAACAAAGCTTAAAGCAAAGGAGCAAGAACTAGAGAAGTCAGTGGAGGTCCCATGTGATAAATTTTCTGCAAATCATTGTCACAGCCAGATGGAGAAAGACATCCGGCTTATTTGGTTGTAATAGAACCAAACAGGAATCATCGGAAAGTGATGAGAGGTGCCCCACAGCATGGAGCTTCAAAGCCTGTGCTTTGGATCTAGATGGATTTGGGGTAGAATCTTTGTACTGCCTCCTGTCCACCGTATAACCTTAGGCAAGTAACTTAACCTCACCCATGATATTGGGACAATGTATCTATCCCTGAGGGCAAGTGGGAATTATAAAAGATGATGCTCATAGATGCTTAGCACTGGGCTAACTTTATATAATGTTTACACATCACTCCACAAACACTTATGACAACCAGGATAATGCTGGCAACACAGTCGTCATTCCAGGCTAGGGTTGGATGCAATCTGGTAGGCGAGCTGGTCCAGTTTGGAAAGTAGAGACCACCTCTCCTCTAAAACATTACAGATGAAGAACTGGGGAAGGTGAGGAACAGACCAGAGAAGTGTTCTAACTACCCTATTGCGGAGGCCCTGGGTTTGTCGGCACGAGTAACCCAGAATGGCTACCCACCATCTTCATTCTTCTTGCAAACATCCCCAATGGACAGTCACTTATTTTTTGTTCTTGGTTCTCTTTTTTTAAGTTCCCATTTGGCCACGAGTAGGAAAACTTTTTCAATATTTGAAAAAATGAGAAATGGAATTTTTCCATTTCTCCAGACCAAGGAAAAACCACCTGTAGAGATTAAAAGGAAACTATAAAAGCCCATGGAAAGTCAGCTTTTTGCTATATTGCCGTTTATGTTTTTCCTTCCTTCCTCTTAGGGAGCTACAGGAAACTCACTTCAGGAGCAAGGGAAGACCCTAAATGCTAAGCACTCTGGCTTCTTGTCTCTCCACTTCGAAGAACCAACCCATTGCTGTCTGCTCACTTTTGTTAGGTTCTACACCATGGCAGGGGGCAGAACCACTTTGTGGTATAGCCATAGGGGCCTGGGGACACCTGACAGGATAAGCCATCTCTGTGCCCCCTCTCTTTTCCTGAGTTATGACTCAAGTGTTGTATTTCTTGCTTGTCTTCAACAATGTCTTTGGGCCAGTGATCTTGTCATGTTGTCAAAATGACACAATGGTAAGATTTCACCCTGGTCCTTGTGCTAGCTTAAGAAAGAGGCTCTAAGGGGCGCCTGGGTGGCTCAGTAGGTGGAGCATCCAACTCTTGATTTCAGCTCAGCTCATGATCTCAGGGTTGGGGGATCGAGCCCCCCACCAGGTTCCAAGCTTAGCTCAGAGTCCGCTTGTCCCTCTCTCTCTGCTCTGCACCCCCTACTCATGCTCTCCCTATCTCTCTCTCTCTCTCAAGTAAATAAATAAAATATTAAACCAAAAGCGCTCTGAGCATCCCTTCCTTGGGAAAGTTGGAGTGGGAGGGGTAGGACTAGGGCTAGGAAAGTGTAAGCATTTACTAAACACCCCCACACCTGCTGAGCTGGAAATGGCCCAGTTCAGAGAAAGAGTCGGGCTTCTCCATATCCAAATGGAGATCACTAGACTATATAGGAGAGACTGAGAGTAACTAAATGTCAAAGTATTTCCGACTATCAAATTCATCCAAAGACTAAATGCAATGGGAAGATGTGGGGAGGAGGATTGCTTTGGGAACTGGACAATAATGGGTACTACAGAGACAAGGCACCCCCAGAGCTGAGGTTTGTTCTTTACTCGAACAAACTCACCATTCTTGCAGCTTCTTTTCAATGCTCTCACAACTGCAATTAAGTAATGATTGTGTCTATTAGTCAGTAGGGAAATGCAAATCAAAACCACAATGAGAAGCCATGATGTACCTATTAGAATGGCTACCATTGTAAAAACTGACTCTACCAAGTGTGGATAAGGACGTCGAGGACCTAGACTCCCACGCACTACTGGTGAGGTGTAAGAAAGTTACAACTACTTTGGAAAACAGTTAAACAGTTTTCCAGTTAAACAGTTAAACAGATAGGCAGCCGTATACCTATCATATGATTAAGCCATTCTACTCCTAAGTATTTACCCAAGAGAAATGAAAGCGTATCTCTATACAAAGATTTGTGCATGAATGTTCATAGCAGTTTTGAACTTTGACTTTGGTTAAAGTCACTGATGGCCTCAGTAAAAAAAATAAGGGAAATAAATCTAACACGAATTTAGTAAGTGTTACTACTGGGTATTTGACATCCAATTTTGTTTTGTTTTGTTTTTTTAAAGATTTTACCTATTCTTCCAATCCAGGAACATGGAATGCTTTTCCACCTTTTTGTGTCTTCTTCAATTTCTTTCATGAGCGTTCTGTAGTTCTTCGAGTACAGATCCTTCACCTCTTTGGTTAGGTTTATTCCCAGGTATCTTACGGTTCTTGGTGCTACAGTAAATGGAATCGATTCTCTAATTTCCCTTTCCATATTTTCATTGTTAGTGTATAGGAAAGCAACTGATTTCTGTGCATTGATATTGTATCCTGCCACATTACTGAATTGCTGTACCCCAATGTTCATAGCAGCAATGGCCACAATCGCCAAACTGTGGAAAGAACCAAAATGCCCTTCAACAGATGAATGGATAAAGAAGATATGATAAAGAAGATAAAGAAGATTCCATATATACAATGGAATATTATGCCTCCATCAGAAAGGACGAATATCCAACTTTTGTATCAACACGG
>JAQQSY010000568.1:0-14999 GCA_028646535.1 Procyon lotor | reverse complement strand
AAAATCATTTGACAAAATACAACATCCATTCTTGATAAAAACCCTCTACAGTGTAGGGATAGAGGGAACATGCCTCAACTTCATAAAGGCCATCTACAAAAGACCCACAGCTAATATCATCTTCAATGAGGAAAAACTGAGAGCCTTTCCTCTATAGTCAGGAACAAGACAAGGATGTCTACTCACCATTACTGTTCAATATAGTACTGGGAGTCGTAGCCTCAGCAACTGGACAACAAAAAGAAATAAAAGACATTCCAATTGGCAAAGAAGTCGTCAAACTTTCACTATTTGCAGATAACATGATACTCTATGTAGAAAACTGAAAGACTCCACCAAAAAATTACTAAAACTGATACACCAATGCACTGAAGTTGAAGGATACAAAAACCAATGTATAGAAATCTGTTGCATTTCTATAATGAAGCAGCAGAAAAAGAAATCAAGGATTTGTTCCCATTTACAATTGTACCAAAAACCATAAGATAACTAAGAAGAAACCTAACCAAAGAAGTAAAAGATCTGTATTCTGAAAACTATAGAACACTGATGAAAGAAATTGAAGAGGACACAGAAATGGAAAAGCATTCCATGTTCATGGATTAGAAGAACAAACATTGTAAAAACGTCTGTCCTTCCCAAAGCAATTTACACATTTGATGTAATCCCTATCAAAATACCATCAGAATTTTTCACAGAACTAGAACAAATAATCCTAAGATTTGTATGGACCCATTTAAGACCCTGAATAGTCAAAGCAAACTTGAAAAAGAAAAGCAAAGTGGAGGCATCACCATTCGGACCTCAAGCTATATTGCAAAGTGGTCATGATCATGACAGTATGGTACTGGCACAAAAACAAACACACCGATCAGTGAAACAGAATAGAAAACCCAGAAATGGAGCCACAGGTATATGGTCAACTAATCTTTGACAAAGCAAGAAGGAATATCCAAGGGAAAAAAGTCAGTTTCTTTAACAAAGGTGTTGGGAAAACAGGACACCAACTTGCAAAAAGAATGAAACTGGACCACTTTTTTATACCATACACAAAAATAAACTCAAAATGGATTAAAGACCCAAATGTGAGAAGGAAATCATCAAAATCCTAGAGGAAAACTCAGGCAGTAACCTCTTTGACATGGGCCATAGCAAATTCTTACTAATCATATTTCTGGAGGCAAGGGAGCCAAAAGCAAAAATGAATTATTGGGACTTCATTAAGATGGAAAGCTTCTACGCAGTGAAGGAAACAATCAACAAAACTAAAAGGCAAACTTCAGAATGGAAGAAGATACTTGCAAATGACATATCTGACAAAGAGTTATCTAAAATTTATAAAGAACTTACCAAACTCAACACGCAGTACACAAACATAGCAGTTAAAAAATGGGCAGAAAACATGAATAGACTTTTTTTTTTAAAGATTTTGTTTATTTGACAGCGAGAAACACAGCGAGAGAGGGAACACAAGCAGAGGGAATGGTAGTGGGAGAAGCAGGCTTCCGGCTGCTGAGCAGGGAGCCCGATGTGGGGCTCAATCCCAGGAACCTGGGATCATGACCTGAGCCAAAGGCAGACGCTTAACGACTGAGCCACCCAGGCACCCCATGAATAGACTCTTTTTCAAAGAAGACATTCAGATGGTTAACAGACATATGAAAGAATGCTCAACATCATTCATGGTCAGCGAAATGCAAATCATAGCTACAGTGAGATACCACCTTACACTGTCAGAATGGCTAAATTAACAACACAGGAAACAGCAAATGTGGCAAGGATGTGTAGAAAAGGAAACCCACTAGCATTGCTGCTGGGAATGCAAACTGGTGCAGCATTCCAGCATCTGGAAAAAAGTGTGGACATTCCTCAAAATTTAAAAATAGAACTACACTACAATCCAACAATTGCTCTACTAGGTATTTACCCAAAGGATACAAAAAAACTGATTTGAAGGAATTCATGCACCCCGATGTTTATAGCAGCATTATCGACATTAGCCAAATTACAGAAAGAGCCTAATGTCCATGGACTGATGAATGGATAAAGAAGATGTGGTGTACACAAACACACACACACACACAGACACATGCATGCATGCGTACAATGGAATATTACTCAGTCATCAAAAAGAATGAAATCTTGCCATTTGCAATGACGTGAATGGAGCTACAGAGTATCATGCCAAGCTAAATAAGTCTGTCAGAGAAAGACAATTACCATATGATTTCACTCATAAGGTGGATTTTAATAAACAAAACAAATGAACACATGAGGAAAGGGAAAAGAGAGACAAACCATAAAACAGACTCTAAACTATAGAGGACAAACTGAGGGTTGCTGGAGAAGTGGTGGGATGATAGGTTAAATGGATGATGAGATTAAGGAGAGCACTTGTGATGAGCCCTGGGTGTTGTATGTAAGTGATGAATCACTAAATTCTACACCTGGAACAAATATTACACTGTATGTTAACAAATTGGAATTTAAATAAAAACACGAAACTAAAAAAAAAAAAGGTAAAATAAAGTATAAATAAATAAAATAAACTACAGTCTTAAAAAAAAAAACTTATGGGCAATACCAGTGAGAGCTGAATGTCTGTATCCCTTATGACCCAGCAGTTCTACTGTCTACACATTCTCATAAGCATAGGACATGCACAAGAATGTTTGTAGCAGTGCCGCTTACAATTTCAGACTGAAAACTACTCAAATGCCCATTAACAATGGAAGAAATGTATTATGGATTATGCACAAAATGGAACACTGTAAAGCACTGAGAACAGAAGAACAATAGCTACAATATAATGCATATAAATAAAAATTTAAGAACCAATTATAGAGATAGCTTGAGTCTGTGAATAGGAGTATTTTTATCCTAAGATTTTATTAGTTTTTTTTAATTTCCTAAGGCAGCTAGGGGTACTAGCAATTCCAGATCACCTTAGTCCAGGGTTTCTGGACCTCAGCACTACTGACATTGTTAACTAAATAATCTTTTGTTGTAGGGGCCACCCTGTGCATTTCAGGGTCTTTGGCAACATACCTGGTCTCTACCTACTAGATGCCAGCAGCATCCCCCAGTCTAACAATTAAAAAATGTCTAAGTAGGGGCGCCTGGGTGGCTCAGTCATTAAGCGTCTGCCTTCAGCTCAGGTCATGATCCCAGTGTCCTGGGATCGAGCCCCACATCGGGCTCCTTGCTCGGCAAGAAGACTGCTTCTCCCACTACCATTCCCTCTGCTTGTATTCCCTCTCTCGCTGTATTTCTCTCTGTCAAATAAATAAAATCTTTAAAAAAAATAAAAAAATAATAAATAAATAAAAAATGTCTAAGTTATGGGCAAACCTCCTCTGAGGGACAAAATCAGCCTCCTCCCCAAGACTGTCTTAACCTAATCAGAAATTGAGATATTTTTACATTAAATTTGGGTTGTTGGACTGTTCATCCACTGCCTCTCACACCTTCAGGGTCCCTAATGCTTGGGAGTTTTTTTTGGGGGGGGGTGTTGTTGTTGTTGTTTGTTTTTGACCAGGGCTAATACTCCTTGGCAAGCCCTGAGTCTGATGTTTGCCCACCAGGCCTGAAAGTTGTTGAAAATTCTACTCATGGAGGGCACCTGGGTGGCTCAGTTAGTTAAGGGACTGCCTTCACTCAGTTCATGATCCTAGAGCCCCAGATCGGGTCCTGCATTGGGTTCCCTGTTCAATGCAGGGAACATTGCTTCTCTGTTCCTCCCCTTTGACCGCCCCCCCCCCCACCCACCCAGCAAAAAAAAAAAAAAAAAATCTTGCTTCTGAACCCTTTAGCTGGCAATTCTATCATCAGTGGGTATCTCTAAGAAAAAGGCGTCCCTGATGCTTTACATACCTCTCTGAGGCTTTTGTTGTTGTTTTTATCTTTCTAGTGCCTTGGAAACTTTTTTCCATTTTATCTAGTTTGCTTTCTTTATCGGAAGTGTTGATCAAGTTTACCTATGGGATTACTAGAGTGGAAATCCTCTTCATCCTACATTCTTTGTTAAACTCAGTCGGACTTTCATTTCCACTGAAACTACTCTTACCAAGATTTCTTATGGAATGAAGTCCAATGGTCATTTCGGAATCCTCATTTGCTGTATATTCCCATACACGTTTTGTGTCTTATTTTGGCTTCTTTCATAGTTGCTCTTTCTTATTCCCTTCCTCCCTCATCTTCCCATCCTGTCAATGAAGAAGTGTTGTTCTATGGCTCAGTCCCTGGCACTCTTCTGTTAGAATATACTCTATTCTTTGGTGATCTCATTCAGACTACTTTCTTTAAATAACACAGATGTAGCAAGTACACCTAATTAATTTATCCAGCCCAGATCCTTTGCCTCTTAGATATCTGAGTGAAATCTCACACTTAACATCCCAAACTGAACTTCTGATCTTACTGAAAAATTACAAAACAAAACAAACCCCCAAAAACCTTTAACATGACATTTTTAAAAGGAGTTCTTTGCAGCTATGATCTAAATGAAGTCTTAGAAATATTAAAAATTACACTGTAGGTTTATACTTCTATTAACTGAAATTGTTTTATGATGAGCATTGATTACTTGCTGTAGTAAGAAATTTTTTATTCAATAGGATAATTTTTACACAAAATAACATTTTGGTTGCCACTTAAGTACAATGAGGTATATATATATATTTTTTTCTGAGTATAAACTGATTTTAGTCCTATTTGTTTGTAAATACCCTAATTCTCATTCTAAAATAAACACACTCAGATATGGTATTTATGTTCAGTCATAAAGACTCTCTAGGATTTTCACCTCAGGCAAAAGAAAACCACACATGTAATTAAACATATTCATGTAATATTCATATAATATAAAATTCATTTTTGAAATGACATTTCATTTGAAATATTTTAAAATGTGTTACCATAACCCTCCCTCTAAAAGCTTTCAGAAAATAATGTAAACCTAAGGAATACTATTCAAAAATAACTCATTAACTATTTATAACTCTTTAGATGTTTGATGGTGAAAACTACTATAAAATAAATTATCTCCCTACACTCTTCATGCACAAGTATTTTTAAATTTAAGATTGGGTATATCTAGGCTTACCTACTGGAAGTGTTTCTTTTGTAGGAAAAAATGGGGTGGGGAATGAAATGTTTATAGCCTCTAATAATCTGAAGGACAACTTCTATATTGTAAGCAATAATGTCATTATGTGACTCACTTAAAGATAGAAAGCTAAGTTTCCAAAGACAAAAAGATATATTTATTTTAAAAATACGTGAATTTTGAGATGTGTACAATAATAGCTCAAACTTTATGTATCTCAACTCTACCTGGTGAAGAGTTTATTAAAATATCAGAAGAGTCAAATATAAGTATTCGTTTTTTTTTTTAACTAAACTATTCATTTTGGAAGGTAAATATTAAAAGGCTTATTTTAAAATGCAATAATTCTATATTCCTCTCAGACGGAAAGCCAAGTCTGGAATGGCCTCTGTGACATGTGTCTTTGACCCCTGCTTGACCTTTCCTTGAACCACTTTCCCTGGCTCACTCTGCTTTAGCTACACTGAATTCCTTGAGTGTTCCAAGCACACCCCCATGTTGGGGGTTTCACACCGGCTGTGCCCTCTGCTTGGACATTCTCCTTTCAGGTATCCTTCTACATGTCTCACTCCCTCACCTCTTCAAGGCTTTGCTCAAATATCACCTACTCAGTGAAGCTCATCCAATAAAGCCTGTTTCAAGGAGCAACCTGCTCCCTTTCTATCCTCAGCACTCAGACCACTTTAGTGTGTCTTCTATTTTCTTTCATAGCACTTACCACCCTCAAACATAGAGGGGCCCAAACTTCATCAGTTCATAGTACCCTACCCTTAGTTTCTCAAAAAATGTTCACAGCTCCTCTAGTCAAAAGATATATCTAACAATTCCATTCATTAAATAGGTCCAAACAACTAAATAGCACTGATATCTAAACAACACACTAGCTATTTTAAAAAGTACTAATATTTATATTTCATTCTTAATTCATCATAATTAGTTACTTAATAGGATGTGTGTCCCTATTAGACCTTGAATGGCTTGTCAACCTTTGGAATCATAAGAGACAACACCATCCTCATTTCCTGATGCACACTGATTTTGTGTAGGATTTGCTGGTTATTACAGCAACCATTGAAAAAAGATATGATGTCACCAAAAGAAATTTAGCTTGATTTAATGTTGAAACTCTGAGCTACCTCAGCTAGTAATTTGTATATTTTCTGATAGATGCTGCCATGTTTCCCTTAAAAATGTAGATAACTTGCATCACCTCTGCAATTTTGCTGCAGTACCTCAAGCTTCCTTGGCACAGAGTTTGGGAACCATGACTCTAACTCATTATATAATTATTTTTTAGGTGTACTGTTTATTGTCTTCTTCACTACTATCCCTCATGATAGAATGAACTCAAGCACAAGAATTTATGTCCTTTGATATAAGCACCTTGAATAATATTGGCTCATATAGGTTTTCAGCACACATTTGTGACATGAATGATTATTGATCATTTATGTTTTTCTGTGAACAATTTATATTTTTGCAAGTTTTCTTTCATGTGTTATCTTTATATTGATTTCTGAGTATTTTTGCATATCTAGAATATCAGCCTTTGCTTATATGTTCAACATATATTTTCCCAGTTTGTCTTTTTTTTTACATTTTTATGATAAATTTTTCTGTATAAATAGTTTAAAATTTTACATAGGCAATTTTACCATTTCCTTTTCTTTATAGACTTTAAGTGACACTTTATGTTTATATACACTTTGCCCATCTCATAATCCTAAATAAATTTGAAAAGTTGTATTCAGTTTTTCTCTAATTTATTAGGGTTCCTATTATTTTAAAAATTATTTTACCAAAAATTTATTAGGACTCCTGTATAGAGATCTAGCTTGATCTTCATCCAAATGGCTAGCTGGCTGTCTCAACAGTGTGTATTAAATAATTGATCTTTCCTCACTGCTTTGAAATAACATCATTGCCACACACTAAATCCCTATGTGTATTTTGGCTCTATTTCTAGAACTGTCAATTCTGTTTTCTTTATCATTTTGTTCCTTGTCAAGCATCAACCTTTTTGACTTATTATGCTCTTGAAAATTGTTTTTAGTTTTGTTTCACAAACTAGTAGATCTTTAATTTGAGGAGGCATAAAATATTATCCTTCGAAGGTATCCTTTAAAAGTTAATTCCAACAAAACAATTTAGCAAGAATTAAAAATTACAATTCAAAAAGGACCTAAACAAAGTTCTCCAGAAGACTTCTTTTTTTTATCCATTCAAGTATTTATCACAGTTCCAGACATTTTGTGGGCACACAGAATTTCAATGAATCAAATACCTTCCAGCACCAGAAACAAGGCAGCATGAATGAACTTCCTATACATGAAGTAAAAACTAGAGACAGCTGGATTTTTCTGTGCATGACTAGTAACCTGGTCAATCAGTCTGTCATGATCTTTAAAACCCAAGGTCGGTGATGTCATGAATTGTTATCTTAATCTTACTAAATACTCCAAAACCTCACCATATGCAATTAGAAACACAAAGCAAAACATTAGTAATCTATTTAACAATATTTTTAATGGATTTTGCTCATATCAATATATTTAATGTGAAATATCACAACTAAAGAGCATCATTAACCTCAAAAAAACTCTACAAAAATGTATGCATCTACTTGAATTCAAAGAAGACACATATGCATTTACATATGCATAAAATTGAAGGTAGCTTTTGGCAATTTGATATAAACAAACTTACAAAATGTTAAGACTGGCTTAAAAAGGTTTCAGTAATTTTAAGCATCCAGTCCAAATGCTCTCACAAGTAATTTTATCTCCTTTCTGCCTATCACTCTACACAAGTCCATTACAAGCAGGAAAGACCTAAAAATACAGATTAGAGAGGTTTTTTCCCCCATTTATAAATATGGGAGACGTAGGCTCCTAGCCAATGAAAAATACAAGGACAATTTTCTTCACTCTTGGCAATGTAACACGCTTTCTTGAACTGATGGAAAAATTCCTTGGAAACAGAGCACAACAGCCTCTTATTTATAACTAGTGGCAAACAGATTAAATGTATACTTGTGCAAATGGGCCAATTAAGGTAAAGAGCACAGCAACACAAAGTCACTAGGTACAGCTTTTATCAAAGTTAAATAACTATATCCCAAGCACACATTTTTTTAGCTCCCAATTTTGAGGACTTGCTTGTAACCACTTATTCAGGGGCATGAGGCTGTGTAAGACTAACTAACTGCATTATGTGTTGTATTTTATTCCCAAAGTTATCATTGAAATGTCTGGGGCATTCATACCATTGAAAATATAATTCCGTCAGCACAGTGAGGTAGAAGCCTTTCCAACTTCTATAGAAAATGGACAAAGCTGGGATGTTTTCCTGTGCCAATTAACAGCGTCGCTGAGCAAGAAGGAAGTGTGTCTAAAGATGCCTGAATGAGAACCCAGCAAGCTCAGTACTTGAATGAGAACAACCCAGCAAGCTTTCTTGGGCTTTTGGCACCCACGGAGGCCACAGTAAAGAGTTCCCAGGAAGGTCATCCAATTTCAATGAGCCAGAGGGATTATGTGGGAGGGAAGCAGTTGTATGGCTTGTTCCCCTTTAGCACATGTCCAGGGAGGACATTTGCCAATGGCTGGCACCATAGGGCTTATAAATATTTTCTAGCTAAACTTGTGAATACGGCTTTTCAAACACCAGACAAATGACGGTGCAAAAGAATACATTTAGTGAAACCTTGGAATTGTCTGAAAATTGAATGAAGTTGCAAATTCGTATTTGGAAGTAATACACATGTCTCAAACACATAATTTGATTTAGATTCAAGGGACAAGTTTATTTAACTATGAGACACTTATCTGATTATCTGTCTACACTGTTATACAACCATTCGAGAAATGACTAACTTTCCTACATTTTACCAATGCTTTGATTTTAATGGAGACATACACCATGATAGTCTAGTTGGTGTCATTTTAGATGTTTGCTTAACATACTTGATTAAGCTAGAATTCTGCACTCCCTTAGCTCTTAATCCATTTAAAAAATCTAAAGACAAATTATCCCTTATTTTAAAACTGCACTCTGTATTTATTTATCTACGTGTAGGTTTATTTTTCTTCTTTTCCCTTTCTACACTCTATTGCCTTTATCAATTTAATGTTGCTTTCCTATGAAATTAAACTTAATGTAATCTTTTCAAATTGAATTTAATACAAACATTTGTCTTATGCCTGATGAAAGAAATGAACTAATTCAGCAAATATACAATTACCCGTTAAGTCTCTCAAACCCTTATAAGACACAAGCGTAGTAAGATAAACAAGATAGAGCTTTTGCACTCAAAGGGGGATGAGATCTCAGAAATAAATAAACAACTAATAATTATATCATGTGATAAACATTTACCCAAACTCTAATTTCAGTCCAAGAACCAGAAGGATCCTTTAAGAAGAAAAGAATGAACAAATCATGGAGATCAAAGGCAAAGCACAGGGAAGATAGTCAATGGTATTGTAATAGCATTTCATGGTGACATCTGGTAGCTACACCTGTAGGGAACATAGTGTAATGTGTAGACTTACTGAATTACTGTGTTGTACACCTGAAACTAATGTAACATTGTGTGTCAACTATACTGTGATAAGAAAAGAAAGAAACCACACACATAGGGGCACCTGGGTGGCTCACCCTGGTTAGACCCTCTGCCCTCAGCTCAGGTCATGAACTCAGGGTCCTGGGATCGAGCCCCGCATCCGGCTCTGCTCAGTAGGGAGCCTGCTTCCCCCTCTCTCTCTGTCTGCCTCTCTGCCTACTTGTGGTATCTATCTCTCTCTGTCAAATAAATAAAATCTTTAAAAAAAAAAAAAAAAAAAAGAAACCACACACATAGTAACTGGAAAGAGAGGAGAGAGAGAGAAAGAGAGAGAGAAGTGGGGGAGAAGAGAGGAGACAGATCCCAGTAATTCTCTGCCCAAACACTCTATTCAGAATCAATGGCTTAAAAGGTCCTATATGGTCTGGCCCTCATTTTAATTTGCAACCCTCTTCCCCTCCTGGCTCCTTGGCGTACTTATTCTTGTAATGATACACTGATGCAACACGCTGCATACATTGCTGTCTTAATTTCCCCACCAGACAACCACCTACTTTCTTACCTCTTTTAAATCTTTACTCAAATTTCACCTTTTTAGTGAGACTTTTCCTGACCACCCTGTTTTTACATTATAGTCTTTCCCTAGCACTCCCTATCACTTTTCCTGAGATTTATTTATCTCCATAATACTTTATACCACTCTACACCATACTATTTTGTTAGTGGTTAGTTTCTGTTTTGCTGCCCTAGAAAATAAGTTTACGAGGGCTGAGACTTTGGTCAGCTTGCTTATTTCTGAGTTTTCGGTGCCTATAAAAGAAGCCAGTAGGGGTGCCTGGGTGGCTCAGTTGGTTAAGCGACTGCCTTCGGCTCAGGTCATGATCCTGGAGTCCCAGGATCGAGTCCCGCATCGGGCTCCAGGCTCCACAGGGAGTCTGCTTCTCCCTCTGACCTTCTCCCCTCCTCTCATGCTCTCTCTCTCTCTCTTACTCTCTCTCTCAAATAAATAAATAAAATCTTTAAAAAAAAAAAAAAGCCGGTAGAGCAAGTGAAGACGGTGGAATAGTAGGTGGACCCTATGGTTGTCTCATCCCTGAAGACAGCTAGATAAATATCAAATTATTCAGAACACCCAAGAAATTGATCTGAGTACTGAGAACAAACTGCACAACCACAGGGGGAAAAAGGTGGAAGGTAGGAGATGTGGAGTTGCGATTTGGGGGAGAAAAGAACTGTGGGTGCTGCAGAGGGGAGGGAGTCCTGATGATGGGTGGGGGGAGTAGGTCAGGAAGAGGGAGGGAGAGAAGGCAGTGCACAGGGGATTGCACAAGACAAACATGTCCCCAAAACCATTGACTGGGAAAATGAGAGGGGCTGATTATGTCAAGTTTTTACAAGCAATGGATCTGAAAGACTGAAGTTTCAGAAGTCATCTTCATTGCTGGAGTGGAGCCCCGTGGGCAGAGCAGTGCTCCTGTGAAGAAGGAGGGCAGAAGCCCAGGAGCCAGCAGCGTCGTCTGAGGATCCCCTGGGTCATAGTGGGAGAGACAGTTCCCCTTCTGGGAGTGCATTTGGGAGAGGCAGCACTCTCTGGGGACAAAAGAGCTGGTGGACACCATTGCACTGCTCCATTCAGTAGCATAGCAGCAGAGAAAGAAGCTGAGGGCAGTTAACCCAGACACCGGTGCTTTGCTGCACTTTACCATGAACTCCAAGCTCCTGTGCAGTCATACAACTGCCAGCACCAGCCACAGCCTAGCAAAACCCTCCCCCAGAGGATCAGTGTGAGTCCACACCATGCCAGGTCCTTAAAACATGGAGATTTGAAACCCAACCTGCAACCTCAGATAAAACACAGGAGCACTGTGCCATCAGGTAGGAGGACTCTCTGGACACAGACAGGGTGAAGGCAGGGTGAGGGCTGCCTGCAGCACATGAGGAAAGATTGTTCACTCTCCTGGGAGGGCTTCCTGAACAGCAATAGGCCAAACTCCTCCCTCATGGACTGGAGCACAGACTGACACCATTTTTCCCTGCATCCAGCAACACAAATGGATTTCAGTGAGCAGCAGAGCACCCTGAGTGGAGGCCTGAGCCACTTTCACCAAGTGCCATATGCCTGTGCTCTGCAGGTGCTTATTTACTAGGGCAAGTGAGACCCAGAGCCAGAGCGAGGGCAGGACCCTGCCCCAGAAGACCAGCACCAACCTCCCACAGACACCAAGTCTACCGACCACAGAGCACTGCAAAGCTTCAGCTCCAGTGGAAATAGGATCTAGCCTCTTTAAACAATCAGACCAAAACACACCTAGCAAAACGCACCACAAACTGGACAAGGTCCAAATACTCTCCACTGTAGGCAAACTCTGCAGAAGACCTGAAGGAAAGAGCAGCCAAAACACAGCAACAGAGTGCACACAACATGTACCAGAAACACTTCCTGAACCACCCAGTGCTGGACAGTATATGACCTCTTCTTTATAAAGCCATTACCCTCAGGAACAGGAAACATACCAGGCTTTCCTAACACACAGAAGACAGAGACCCTAACAAAATACCAAGACAGAGGAATTCATCCCCAAAAAAGAATAAGAAAAGGTCATGGCCAGGGATCAAATCAAAAGATATATAAGTAATATGATTGATCCAGAATTTAAAGCAGCAATCATAAGGATACTAACTAGGCTTGTGAAAGCAGAGAAAACACCAGGAAGTTCCTTAAGACAGAGATAAAATACCTAAAAACTAGTTAACCTGAAATTTAAAAAATGCTATAACTGAGATACAAAATTATAACTGGTTGTAATGAGTACAAGGATGGGTGAAACACAGGAATGAATAAATGGTATAGAAGATTAAATTATGAAAAATAATGAAGGTGAAAAGAAGAAGAAAAGAAAAATATTGGATCATGAAGGTAGAACTGGGGAATTGGGGAACTCAGTGACTCCATAAAGAATAATAACATCATATCATAGGAGTCCCAGAAGAAGAAGAGAGAGAAAAGGGACAGAATGTTTATTTGAGCAAATTATACCTGAAAAATTCCCTAATCTGGGGAAAGAAACAGACATCTAAATTCGGGAGGCACAGAGAACTCCCACCACAATCAACAAAAGCAGACCAACATCAAGACATATCATAGTTAAATTTGCAAAATATCGAGAAAGGAAAAAATCCTAAAAACAGCAAGGGAAAAGAAATCCCTGAACTATAAGGGAAGACAAATAAGGTTAGCAGCAGATCTGTCCACAGAAACTTGACGGGCTAGAAGAGAATGCCATACCATATTAAATATGTTGAATGGGAAAAACATGCAGCTAAGAATACTTTATCCAATAAAGCTAATATTCGAATAGATGGAGAGATAAAGGGTTTCCCAAAGGGGTACCTGGGTGACTCAATTGGTTATGTGTCTGATTCCTGATTTACACTCAGGTCATGATCCCAGGGTCGTGAAATTGAGGACTGTACTGGGCTCTGCACTAGGCATGGATCCCACTTAAATTCCTCCTCCTTCTGCCACTCCTTGCCCCCTCTGTGCGCTCTCTCTCTCTCTCTCTCTCTCAGAAAAAAAAAAAAAAAAAGTTTCCCAGACAAAAACTAAAGGAGCTCATGACCACAAAACCAGGCCCAAAAGAGATATTAAAGGGGACTCTTTGAGTGGGAAAAAAAAAGACCAAAAGCAATAGACTAGAAAGAAGCAGAGAAAATATGCAGAAACAATAAACTTACAGGTAATACAATGGTGTGAAATTCATATCTATCAATAATCAGTCTGAATGCAAATGACTAAGTGCTCCAATCAAAACACAGAGGGGGTCAGAATGGATTAAAAAAAAAAAAAAAAAGACCCATCTATATGCCACTACTCATTTTAGACATAAAGACTCCTGCAGATTGAAAGTAAGGGGATGGAGAACCATTTATCATGCTAATGGACATCAAAAGAAAGCCAGAGGAGCCATACTTATATCAGACAAACTAGATTTTAAACCAAAGACTGTCACAAGAGATGAAGAAGGACATTACCTCATAATAAACGAAGTCTATCAAACAAGAAGATCTAACAATTGCAAATATTTAGGCCCCCATCTTGGGAACACCCAAATATATGACACAATTAATAACAGACATAAAGAAACTCATTGATAACAGTAAACTTTAACAGTGTACTGTTAAAGTGATAACAGTGGACTTTAACACCCCACTTACAGCAACAGAGAGATCATCTAAGCAGAAAATCAACAAGGAAACAGTGGCTTTAAATGACACACTGGACCAGGTGGACTTAACAGATATATTCAGAACATTTCATCCTCAGGCAGAAGAACACATATTCTTTTCCAGGGCACATGGGACATTCTCCAGAGCAGATCACATGGGAGGTCACAAATCAGGTCTCAACAAGTACAAATAGACTGAGATCATACCATGCATATATTCTGAACACAATGCTATGAAACTTGAAGTCCATCACAAGAAAAAGTTTGGAAAGACCACTGATCCATAGGAATTAAAGCACATCCTACTAAAGAATGAATGGGTCAGCCAGGAAAATAAAGGAGATATTTTTGAAATGTATGGAAGCAAATGAAAATGAAAACATGACAGTCCAAGACATTTGGGCAATAACAAAAGCTGCCATAAGAGGGAAGTGCTGGGAAAATTGGACAGCTATATATAGAAGAATGAAGCTTGACCATTCTCTTATACCACCCCATACACAAAGATAAACTCAAAATGGATAAAAGACCTCAATGTGAGGCAGGAGTCTATCAAGACCCTAGAGGAGAACATAGGCAGTAACCTCTTCGACATCAGCCACAGTAACTTCTTTCAGGACATGTCTCCAAAGACAAAGGAAACAAAAGCAAAAATGAACTTTTGGGACTTTATCAAGAGAAAAAGCCACTACACAGCAAAGGAAACAGTCAACAAAACAAACAGACAACCCACAGAATGGGAGTAGATATTCGCAAATGACACTACAGACAAAGGTCTGATCCATAAGATCTATAAAGAACTCCTCAAACTCAACATTCACCAAACAGATAATCACATCAAAAAATGGGCAGAAGACATGAACAGACACTTCTCCAAAGAAGACATACAAATGGCTAACAGACACATGAGAAAATGTTCATCATCTTTAGCCATTAGGGAGATTCAAATCAAAACCACACTGAGATACCACCTTACACCAGTTAGTATAGCCAAAATCAACAGGACAGTAAACAACAAATGTTGGAGAGGATGTGGAGAAAGGGGAAACCTCTTACACTGTTAGTGGGAATGCAAGTTGGTACAGCCACTTTGGTGCATCCA
>JAQQSY010000523.1:0-14324 GCA_028646535.1 Procyon lotor | reverse complement strand
AGTCATTTAGGGACGCCTGGCTGGCTCAGTAGGTAGATCGTGGGACTCCTGGTCTCAGGGTCATTACTTTAAGCCCCATGTTGGGTGTGAAGCCTACTTAATTAAAGAAAATAATAATGGATAGAAGACCTCAACGTGAGGCAGGAATCTATCAAAATCCTAGAGGAGAACATAGGCAGTAACCTCTTTGACATCAGCCACAGCAACTTCTTTCAGGACATGTCTCCAAAGACAAAGGAAACAAAAGCGAAATTGAACTTTTGGGACTTCATCAAGATAAAAAGCTTCTGCACAGCAAAGGAAACAGTCAACAAAACAAACAGGCAACCCACAGAATGGGAGAAGATATTCGCCAATGACACTACAGACAAAGGTCTGATATCTAAGATCTATAAAGAACTCCTCAAACTCAACACTCACAAAACCGATAATTACATCAAAAGATGGGCAGAAGACATGAACAGACACTTCTCCAAAGAAGACATACAAATGGCTAACAGACACTTTTCCTTTCCTTCTCCTAATGTCCTCCATGTTATTCCTTATGTTCCACAAAAAAGCCAAACCGTATAATTGACTTTCTGTGCTTGACTTATTTTACTCAGCAGAATCTCCTCCAGTCCCATCCATGTTGATGCAAAAGTTGAGTATTCATCCTTTCTCATGGCTACATAATATTCCATTGTATATATGGACCACATCTTCTTTATCCATTCATCTATTAAAGGGCATCTTGACTCTTTCTACAGTTTGGCAATTGTGGACGTTGCTCCTATGACCATTGGGGTACATATGGACCTTCTTTTCACTACATCTGTATCTTTGTGGTAAATACCCAACAGTGTCTCTTCAATAAATGGTGCTGGGAAAATTGGACAACTATGTATGGAAGAATGAAACGACCATTCTCTTACACCATACACAAGGATAAACTCAAAATGGATGAAAGACCTCAGTGTGAGACGGGAATCCATCAAAATCCTATAGGAGGGCACAGGCAGTAACATCTTCGACATTGGTCACAGCAACTTCTTTCAAGACATGTCTCCAAAGGCAAAGGAAACAAAAGCAAAAATGAACTTTTGGGACTTCATCAAGATAAAAACTTCTGCACAGCAAAGGAAACAGTCAACAAAACAAAGAGGCAACCTACAAGTTATTTTCTATTCATTCTTCCATGATACTTGGGGCAGAAAGAAAAAAAAATTTTTGAAGAATAATTGGCATCTAACATTATATAACTTTCAGGTGTACAACATAATGATATGGCATTTGTATATATTACAAAATGATCATCACAATAAGCCTAGTTAACTATCTACCACACATAGTTATAATTTTTTTTGTAATGAGAAGTTTTAGAATCTTACCAACTTCCAAATAGGCAATAGAATATTATTAACTATACTTACTATGCTGTACATTGTATCCCTGTGACTTATTTATTTTATAAGCAGGAGTTTGTACCTTTTGGCCCTCTTTACACATTTCACCCACCTCCTGACTCTGGCAACTAACAATCTGTTTTCTGTGTGTGTTAGCTGTTTTCTTATTTTTACTTAGATTTCACATAAAAGGGAAATGACGTGGTATTTGTCTTTGTCTGTGATTTACTTCACTTAGCATAATGCCCTCAAGACCCATCCATGTTGCTGCAAATGGCAAGGTTTTATACTTTTATGGCTGAATAGTATTCCATTGTGTATTCATGCCACATTTTAAAAATTCTAATATAGTTAGCACACTGTGTTATATTAGTTTCAGGTGTACAATATAGTGGTTCAGTAATTCCATTAATCACCCAGTGCTCATAACAAATGCACTCCTTAATACTAATCACCTATTTCACTCATCCCCCCAACTCACCTCCCTTCTGGTAACCATCAATTTTTCTCTACAGTTAAAAGTCTGGTTCTTGGTTTCTCTCTCTCTCTCTCTTTCTCTCTCTTATCCTTTGCTTATTTGTTTTGTTTCTTAAGTTCCACATAGAGGTGAAATCATATGGTATTGGTTTTTCTCTGACTGATTTATTTTAGTTAGCATTATACTCTCTAACTCCATGTTGTTGTAGATGACAATGTACATATAGTGTTTTCAACACTTCTGTAGAACACCCTATGCTCATCATGACAAGTGCACTGCTTAATCCCCATCACACTTAAGCCACTGTGAAAACAGTATGGCCATTCCTCGAAAAGTTAAAAATAGGTCTACCTTTTGGATACAGCAATTGCACTACTGAATATTTACCCAAAGAATACAAAAACACTAATTCAAAGGGAAACATACATCCCACGTTTATAGAAGAATTATTTACAATAGCCAAGATATGGAAGCAAAACAAGTTTCCATTGATTGATGAATGGGTAAAGAAGATGTGATATATATATCCATATTTGAATAGACATTTTTCCAAAAAAGAGTTTCAGCAAGTATATGAAGAGATGATCATTACTAATTATTAGGGAAATGGAAACATACACATACATATGAGTATTATACAGAAAGCTTCTTTTTTTGATGTAGTTCCAAGAGTTTATTTTTCCTTTTATTCCCTTGCCTCAGGATACATATCTAGAAAAAGGTTTCTACAGTTGATGTTGAAGACATTTCTGATTATGCTGTCTTCTAGGATTTTTATGGTTTCAAGTCTCAGATTTAGATCTTTAATCAATTTTCAATTTATTTTTGTGTATAGTGTAAGAAAGTGGCTCAGCTTCATTCTTTTACATATAGCTGATCAATTTTCCCAACACCATTTATTGAAAAGATTGTCTTTGTCCCATTGGATATTCTTCCCTGCCTTGTAGAGGACTAATTGATTATATAATTGTGAGCTTGTTTCTAATTCTAATCTAATTAGATTAGAATTCTAATTCTAATCATTCATTCTAATTCATTCTATTCTGTTCCATTGATCCATATGTCTATTTTTATGCTGGTACCATACTGTTTTGATTATCATAGCTTTGTAATATAACATGAAACCCAGAATTGTGATACCTCTAGCTTTGCTCTTCTTTTTCAAAATTGCTGTGGCAATTTGGGGTCTTTTGTGGTTCCACATAAATTTTACGATTGTTCTAGTTCTGTAAAAAAAAAAAAGTGCTATTGGTACTTTGATTAGGACTGCATTAAATGTATAGATTGCTTTGTACAGAAATTTTAACAATATTTTTATTCCAATCCATGAGTATGAAATGTCTCTACATTTTTTTTGTTGTCTTCAGTTCCTTACATTAATGTTTTATAGTTTTCAGAGTACAGGACTTTTGTCTCTTTGACTAGATTTATTCTTGGTATCTTAATTTTTGTTATCACACATTTTCTTTATTCATCTATCAATTGACATTGCAGTTGTTCCTTTATCTTGGCTACTCTAAATAATGCTATAATAAACATAAGGGTGCATATATCTTTTTGAGTTAGTGTTTTCATTTTCTTCAGACAAATACCCAGAAGTAGAATTGCTAGATCATATGGTGGTTCTATTCTTAATATTTGGAGAAACATCCATACTGTTTTTCATGATGTCTGCAGTAATTACATTCCCACCATCAGTGCACAAGCATTCCTTTTCCCCCACATCCTTGCCAACACTTATTAGTGCTTGTCCGTCTGATAATAGCCATTCTAACAGGTGTGAGGTGATATCTTATTGTTGTTCTGATTTACATTTCCCTGATAATTAGTAATGATCATATTTTCATACACTCGTTGTTCATCTGAAAGTCTTTTTTGGAAAAATGTCTATTCAAATATCCTACCGAATTTTAAGAGCCCATTTGGAGGTTCTAACAAGGAATGCAGCTCCTCATATACCCTAGGCAGAAGAATGATCCTCCTCTATCAGGGAAGGTCATCCTCTTCAACCAAGTGTGCAGCTTTGGGAAAGACACACACGGCGTGGTGAGCAGGGAAGTGACACCAGCCTAGCCAGCCATATCAGCCAAATCAACCCTGGAGATCAAAGTGGGGACAGATGTTGCAGTAAGACCACTCTCACATTCTATTCTGCCCATTTTTGAATTGAATTGTGTGTGTGTTTTGTTTTTGCTATTGAGTTGCATGAGTTCTTCATATTTTTGGATATTAATACTTTATCAGATATATAACTCACAAATATTTTCTCCCATTTAGTAGATGGGAGAAAGGTAGATTACCTTTTTATTCTGTTGCTGGCTTCTTTTGCTGTGCACAAGCTTTTTAGTTTGATGTGGTCCTACTTTATTTTTCTTTTTCTTGCCTTTGCTTTTGGTGTTAGATCCAAAAAATTATTGCCAGGATTGAACTTACCACCTATGTTTTCTTCTAGGAATTTTATGGTGTAAGGTCTTATTTTCAAGTCTTCAAACTATTTTGAGTTAATTTTTGTGTAAGACAGTAGTCCAGTTTTGTTCTTTTGCATGTGACAGCCCAGTTTTCCCAACACCATTTATTGAAAAGGCTGTCCTTTCCCCATTGTATGCTTGTGACTTCTTTGTCATAAATTCATTTACCGTATATACATAGATTGATTGATTGATTGATTTCTGGGCTCTCTATTCTTTTTCACTTTCCCACTGTGTCTGTTTTTATGACAATAGCATACTATTTTGATAACTAAAGCTTTGTAGTATTGTATGAAATCTGATAGTGTGACAATAGTGTGATTTGGTAGTGTGATGCTCTCAGCTTTATTCTTTCTCAGGATTGCTTTGGTTGTATAGGGTTTTAGGTGGTTCTATACAAATCTTATGATTATTTGTTTTTATTTCTGTGAAAAATGCCTTAGAATTTTGATAAGGATAGTGCCGAATCTGTAGATTATTTTGGGTAGTATGGACATTTTTAACAATATTAATTCTTCCAACTCATGAGCATGGGATATGTTTCCATTTATTTCTGTCTTCAGTTTCTTTTGTTAAAGTCTTATAGTTTTCAGTATACAAGTCTTTCATCTTCTTGGTTAAATTTATTCCTAGGAATTTTATTTTCTTCTGATGCACAGGGAAAAAGCCTAGCCTTTCTTAAATATTTATCAAGTGTTAAGAGTAGTGTCAAACTACATCTGAAACTAATGACGTACTCTATGTTGGCTAACTGAATTTAAATTAAGAAAAAGAAAAAAAAAAGTAGTGTCAGACACAATCATTAGTTACGACTAACTTTTTTTTATGTGATGGAAAAATCAAAATAAACAAAAAATAAACAAAGTAAAAAGCTAACATTGTTCTCTCTGTTGTATAAGAAAATGCAAGTGATCCATGGTAGTTTTATGCGTAATACTGTCAGGAATCCAGGTTCCCTTTTACTTGTTGCTTTGCTCCACTATCACTTCATGGTTCAAAATAGCTGCTAGTATTTCAGCCAATGTATCCTTATTCTAACTATCAAGAAGAAGGAGCAGAAGAAGGGCACACTCTCTTTATTTAAGGACACTTTCTGGAATTCCACTCTTTTCCACATTCTACTCTTACATTGATCACTTTATCAATTTATCAATATTATCCCAACATTTAGCAACTATAAAACAACTCACAGTTTTGTGGGTCAGAAACCTGGGCATGGCTTAGCTGTATCTTCTCTCTCACAGTCTCTCTCGAGGCTACACTCAAGGTATTGGCTAAGGCTGTGTTTTATGTGAAGACCTGTCTGGGGACAAATACACTTCCAAATTTATGCACATATTACTTAGCAGGATTTGAGTCTTTGCTGGCAGTTAACTGAAGATTGTCCCTTATTCCTGACAGTTTCTTCTCTAGTCTGATCCATTTGGTCAAAACTTAGTCTCATGGCTACATCCAGATTCAAAAGAGTCCAGGAAATTAAGTCTTTATTCTGGGTGACCATGTGGCAAAATAAAATTAATCATTCTACTATTAAGGAAGAAGTGCACTACAGAATACTTGGAAACAGCTTATATATACATTTTATCCAATTAATTCTCATAATTACATTGTAATATAAACAGTATCACCCCAGTTACACAGATAAAGACTTCAAGGCTCAATCCCTATTAAATAATTTTTTCAGAGTTAGAAATCAAATTAGGTTGGGTGGGGAAAAGAAAGAAGATAATGGATGAAACAATCCTGCTCAAAAAGTGTCAATTATCTTAATCTTTCAATCTGTATGGGGACAAGTACTTCCTGTTTCCTTGTATTCTACCCAATCTTATCTAATAGAAATCAGGCTTCCATGCAGATGAGTGTGTTATCCATTTTTAAACATTGTGATTTTATCATGTTATTGTGGTACATATTAGCCAGTAAGAACTCAGAAACCAAGAGGATTCTACAAACTGCTGAACTTCCTGGAAAAAACCAGCTGGATTATAAATTCCTTAAGGGTAATATATATGACTTTTTTTTCTCGAAAGATTGAGGGATGGTTAATTACCACAATTCTTTTGGAGTGTGACAGAGTTTATTCTTCTTAAACTGATTAAGGTATTTTAATTGATACATTGATAATTTGCATAGGTAAATGCAATACTGAAGGAAATAAATGCCCAACAGTGAAGTAACTATGACCTTAGTTATCCAAATGATTGCTTCAAAAACTCAGCTGAGTAGGTACCTAGGATAAGAAAAGAAAATTATTTTATTGGGTGAGTCTTGTCCTGTATAAAGTTGGAGACATTTGCATTACCAAAGACCCAAAACTAGGAGTTTAAATTGGTTTTCACAAAGAAAGTAGAATTCTAGTTCTCTAGTGAGCTCATATTTCCAGAACCTTTGCTAAGTTAAGTAACTCTTTGCCACATTGACCCTTAAGACCACTCTGGTCTCTTAAAGTTCCTGTTTCTAACTTTCATCTCCTCCTACTGCCCAAGTCCCACTGTGACACCCTGCATATTTTTATTTTGATATTTTCTTTATTGTCTGCCTTATTTTTTTCTACTTTTCCCATACGCTCTCTTCCTCCTACTGCTTTTTTCCTCTGCATGACTTTCCTATGAGATGGGGAACAGATCATGTCTGTGTGATAGAAAGAAAGAAAATGGACCAAATTTACTCATGTTCCTTATATCTTCATATCAATTCAAGTCACAACCTGAAATATGTTTGTTATTGTGCCTGTGAGTATGACTTGGGGCCCAAATGATTCATTGGGTCTGGTTAAACTTAAGATCCTTTTTAAGGAATAAGGGTCTCAGTGAACTCCTTGGAATACTTTGAAGGGGAAATACTCAAAAATCTATATAATCAATCTATCTATGTACTCCTGCAAGTTAAATTCACCACCTCCACTTAATTGCTTTGCAGAAGCTCTCAAATTTATTTTTAAAAGCTAGGTGGGCATGTTAGTCACTAACGTTTATGAGCATCACAAAAAAAATGTTTATTACTGAGGCTGCAGTATAGATAGGCTCAGCTTTGGCTGTAACTTCTATAATATGTTCTCTATACTTTGGCATACATCAGTAATAAAACCACGCTTGCAAAAAAATTTTGATAGTCTCTTAATTCTGGCAGAGCTTCCATAAGTGTCTTAAAAGACAAAAGAAATCTAGAGCATGTGGGATACTTGGAAGATAATGCCTAGTTTGAAAGGCAAGAATATCACTGAGACATGAAGACCTCATTTGGAAATTATAATGACACATGAGGTTAATATCAGTACATTTATGTGCTTATCAAGCATTATGAAAGCAAACCTTGGAAGATAATTCATATATTAAGGTCCAAAGTTGGAAACAACCAGGCTCTGTTGTAGCTAAGTCCTGCTTCAATAGGAAATGGCTAATCAACTTTGCTGAAACATATTTAAATATCAATGGCTATTCAAAGCCAATAGGTCACCATGATGAGAAAAGGTTATCTGAAGTGCCAGTGCATGTACTTGGAGGTTCTTCACAGGAGTGCACAGCTGTTCCCATAACCTTAACCAAAGAACATGGGCCTCCTTCTGTGAAGGTCAGCTTATTCCAAAAAGTGTTCAGTTCCATGAAAGACCCACAAGGAAGACTGCGCAATGTTGTAGGCTGATCTTTCCGAAGTCCAAAGTAAATTTACCTGCTTTTGTAATCATCACCTTAAACAAACTAAAAAATGCAGGAAGTACTTAGGCGATCTTACCATTTTGAAAAGTTGGGATTCAACAAGTAAGATAAAATAGAGATTTTACTTGGAAGAAATTTTCTTCATGTTTTTAATGGTCACCAGTGGAGAAGAACACATAATTTATAGAATAGATACTATGTTCCAAGTACTGTGCATAAGTTTTTCACATATTATTAGTTTCCTCAATATTTGCGTAGGTAAATATTATCTTCGTTTTATAAAAGAAGAAATCATAGCCATGGAAGTTAAGAGACAAGTCCAATGATAATGCATAGCTAGAAATTTACAGAATTTGGAATCAAACCCAAGATAACCTGACTCCAGGACCAATGCTCATTCTGAGAGAATCTTAGCCAGAGAAGAAAAAACCGTATGATTTTTTAGGGCTTCTTTTCAGAGGAACGGGTTGGCCTGAGGGAAAGAGGTGGTAAGACTGTCAGATTGACTTTCAAAAGTACATTTGTGCGATTCTTTATTATAAAATGTTTTTACATACAATATCTTTTAATTTCCACAATGACCCCATGAGGCAGGTGTTAAAATTCCCAATAATAGGGGCGCCTGGGTGGCTCAGTTGTTAAGCATCTGCCTTCGGCTCAGGTCATGATCCCAGAGTCCT
This sequence comes from Procyon lotor, assembly GCA_028646535.1. Lineage (NCBI taxonomy): Eukaryota > Metazoa > Chordata > Mammalia > Carnivora > Procyonidae > Procyon > Procyon lotor. The sequence continues at coordinate 5,657 of JAQQSY010000523.1, read as the reverse complement.
GGGATCGAGCCCTGCATCGGGCTCCCTGCTTGGCGGGAAGCCTGCTTCTCCTGCTACCATCCCCTCTGCTTGTGTTCCCTCTCTCGCTGTGTTTCTCTCTGTCAAATAAAAAAAATCTAAAAAAAAAAAAAATTCCCAATAATAAACTCAAATCTGAATATAAAATCCTTTAGACATTTCTGGAATGCCCATAATCTTGCCACTTTCTGTTATACTATCTTTTATTCCTTGTGAAAATTATTCCTTCCAGTTAATGTTACTTGTTTCAACTTGCTTTTTCCTTTCTCTATTTGACTACTTACTTTCCTTCCGTACCTATCATTAAAAGTGCCACCCAAGAAGCTTGGGAAGGAGACCACCACGATCTGAAAGGTGGGAAACTGGAAACTACAATGTAAGCCTGATTATTATAAGTTCTATTGATTGAAGGAAAGATGTTAACCTTTGAGCAGAGATAGTCTTTTTTTTTTAAGTTTCTTTTTTTTTTTTTAAGATTTTTATTTATTTATTTGACAGAGAGAAAGATCACAAGTTGGCAAAGAGGCAGGCAGAGAGAGAGGGGGAAGCAGGCTCTCCGCCGAGCAGAGAGCCCGACGCGGGGCTCGATCCCAGGACCCCGAGATTATGACCTGAGCCGAAGGCAGAGGCTTTAACCACTGAACCACCCAGGCGCCCCTGAGCAGAGATAGTCTTATGCAGCTTTTCCCTTCAGTGAGTTGAGGGATAGCAGACAGAATTTCCCTTGTTTGAGAGAAAAAGAGAAAATTAGGAAAATTCACCGATAGTCCTTGAATGCTTTAAAAAATTGCAAAATGGTAGCTTTTAAAAAGACCAAAGTACTTTTCTCAGTTTTTTTTCTGAGTACCTTATCCTATCAGTAAACAAGGTCCAACCTTATCTCTCTATTCAAAGTTAGAAACCATTTGGGGAATGAAGACCCCCAAATAGATTTAAGTGACCTTCAAAAGAAAATCCAAATGAACCTTTTTAAAAATGAAAGAGACTAAGAAAAAAAGAGCTCCAACATGTTTTGCAAGGTGCAAAATGCAGGGATGGGAAACAAGATAAGAAAAAATAAATAACAACAGAAACAACAACAATATGGAAACCATTGAGACAGGCAATGTTTAATGCAATATGATGCCACATAAGTAAGGTTCAGCCTTTTGTGTGTGTTTTTAATTGGAATCAGTAGGCCAAATTGTTGGGTTTCTCCAACCTGGCTTCCCAGTTTGCTCCCCAATCTCCAGAAATATTCAAAGCATTTCCTCTCCCATTTCTTCCTATTTAAACTTCCTTATGCTTTGCCTTTTTCCTTTAGTAGCTTGTTTTCGGCTAGACATATGATACATTTATGTACGCTAAGAAATTAAAGGCTCAGAATAATTTATTCACCCTCAGATATACACATTTTACATTTATCTTTTAATATTTATTTATTTATTTGAGAGAGAGAGAGAGAGTGGTTGGGGGAAGAGGCAGAAAATCTCAAGAAGACTCCCTGCTGAGCAGGGATTCCCAGACTGGGGCTTGATCCCATGATCCTGAGATCATGACCTGAGACAAAATAAAGAGTTGGACACTTAACTGACTGAGCCACCCAGGCGCCCCAACCCAAGTATATGCATTTTAGGAGACTTCAAAAGACTTATTCCAAGGGAAGAAAGGATATTCTATGGTGGGAATTTCAGACAATGGTGCGTGTTGACTAGAGAGCCGTTGTGGTGGTGGTGGTGGTGGTGGTAATGTGATTTCAGCATTCTTCAATTCATGCCATAGAAGCCTACACATACTACATGTATTTGTAGAGAAATGGGGTCATTTTAAAGTTGATAAACTACTCTATGAAACAAATATAATAATATAATGGGGGTTAAAAACATTGTATTAGGCAAAAACTTACAAATTCAATACTAATTAGGGTGGGTGGAGGAGAAAGAGTGTATCTTCTGAGAATACATATTTCCCACCTTCTATCCCCAACATCACACATAAGCAACACATTTTTTTGGCACTTGCAGAGAAGAACAGTAAAAAGGGTGTGTAGGAGGAAGGACTTATGAGTGGACAGTTTCTAGGTCAGATACCAGACCTAATATCATCAAAGGTGGGAACAATGTTCTTCCCTTTCCACTTTTGCCCATCTGTATACCTACTCCAACACTTTCAAGTAATGATCTTCCTATCATTGGACTTTGTTAACTGAAAAATTATGCCATGAGTTTCTATATTAAAAATACATAAATAATAATGATAATATTTCTTCATAAGGGGAAAGATACTGAATCAAAGATGAATCAATCAGAAAGCCATGAGAATTAAGGCAATTTCTTTGTCCAAGAAAAGCAGGGTGTTAACCAGAAGGTAGCAAAGACATAATAACCATTTGCACAAAGCGACTCATCCTTGAACTGGTGTCTCCAGTGACAGCTAATATGGAGCTAACCCTTTCATTTCACCTTCCAAGGCTAGCTAGCTAACCATGTGTAAGAACCCTGATATGATGCTCATTAGCAGAACCCTTTATTTCCTCATTAAATTGCTGTCATCAGACTGCTGACAGCCAAATGACCAAACAGTTCATAGAGAATGTGACATCAGCAGCAAAACAACCAAATAAAATGGAGAAAAAAATGTTAAAAGACTGTTCATTCAATTTGGAAATACAAATAGAATAGAATGACATTTTTTCCTATCAGAATTTCTGCATAAAACATTTAGACATCAGGGTAATATATTCCAAATATATGTTTAGAGAAAAAGACATACACGTAGGATGCATTCCCTTTCATTGCAACTTAGTTTATCCTGATCCTATGACAATATATACATTACACAATATTCCACTTTGCTCTTCAATGACAGTGCAAGTTTATAACATTCATGATAGCAAACAGCTATACATCAGAGTAAAATGCATTAAATGAACCTGAAAGTGCTTTCTTGTCTTTTAGAAATAAAGCATAATATTCGAAAAAAAATAATAAAAAAAAACAAAAAAACACCATAATATTCGTGTTCATAAGCTTGAGGCTATCTCCTTGGTGCAAAGTAGTTTGTTTTAAAGATACTTTTTTAAAATATTGAAATAATATTGCTTAGATTTTTTTTAATTTAATTTTATTTTTTCAGTGTTCCAAGATTCATTGTTTATGCACCACACCCAGTGCTTAAAATATTTACTGAGGAATATTCACCCCTCCCCCTCAGAAAAACTCTCATTAGTTAGAGTCTTCATTTGCATAGATAAGATTGTGTTCCAAGCCAGAGGCATAGAACAAAAGAAGCCAAATCTTAGCCTATTAGCCTATTAAGCAAAAAAAAAAAAAAAAAAATTTTTTTTAAGGAACTTGGTAACCAGACAGGCCTGTGCAAATATGGTTGAAAATTTTCCGAAAGGAAAATTCACCCTGTGAGTGTATATAAAAGTAAACAGAAAACTTTCAATGACCATTGTTACTTGAAAAATAATGTTATGATGCTGTGGAAGAGACTTTGAGCATGGAGGCTAATCTGGTGAGGGAAAGATATATACGGCCATCCGGAGAAACCTGGTAACACTACTGAGAAATGCTACTTTGCACAAATTAAATGGGTGATTTTTCTTAATTTTTAAAAAATTTTTTATGTTTTTATATTAATTCCAGTTAGTTAACATACAGTGTTATATTAGTTTGGGATGTACGATATAGCGGTTCAACACTTCCATACATCAAATGGGTGATATTTTTTAACAAAACATCAAGAAGTCTTCCAAGTGACTAATTAATGGTGTGAGTGGGACTAGAAGCTCACATTTGGCTAAGGGGATTAAGGCCACAAAGAGTACAAGGATTAAAGTCTCAAGACCCTCTTCCTCCAACTCTCCTCATCCAATTGGGAATAATTGAGGAAAGGGAGAAAAAGAGAACACGTGAAATTTCTTTTTTGGAAGAATCCATTGAAATAAACTCAAGAGTTTGAGAGAAAGGGTTATTAAAATTCTGTCTCCTAAGTTAAAGATATTAAATGACAAGTATATTAAAGACGGTCTTTCTGTCATTAGATCCAGGAGGAGAAAAAGGCCAGTCTTTTCTTCTTACTGATGCAAAACCAACATATTTTAAGATCCCAAAACTGTACTGTACAATTCAGAATTTAATATACTCTTCTGGGAATTGGTACTGTTTCATTCCCCTGTAGACTGATCATGACGTGATGGTCAAAGTAGGTAAAATCCAGGAAAGTAAACTTTAGAACACTTTTGAATTCTGTTGCATTATTGAACAATGTTTATTCACTTTCAAAGGATGGTAACAAATCAAAAGTATCAAGTAGTATATAGATTTAAACACCTTTCAACATATGCTAGCAATAGTTTAGAGAATAATTTCTTTTATTTCCTCTAAAAATGTATGATTTAGCAATAGAAACAGCTTGGATCATTCATGGAAAGGATTTTTTAAAATCACATTTTCACCTATTCAGATATGATAAACTAAGACGCTGTGCTTAGAAGAGCTGTTCCTCATCATCATAGGTAGTGAATGGAACAGGCAACTTAATTTATGGTGTGATTATGGAGATATCACGAAGACACCCTCTGTCTCCTTCTCTCTTCCTCATCATCCCATAAATACCTCCTTCATCTAGCTTGGTGATTTCTAAATTTCAGTTATTGCTTTATTTTTTTTTTGGCTTGAGTCACTGTAGTCCTGGTTAAGAACATAGGTTTGAGAGTCAATCAGATTTATATTCCAAACACATCTGTATCACTTATTAGCTGGGGGGCCTTCGGGAAATTATTCAATCTCTCTGAGTCTTTCTTCCCAAATTTATAAAATAAGAGTGATAGTATCAATAATAATAATAATGCCTAATTTATTGGATTAGTATATAGATTAAGTGAGATAACACATTTAGCACAATGCCAGGAATAGACTAATTTGTGAATACATGTCAGTTATTAGTATTATTAAGATCCAAACATCCTCAGGGAAAGAAAACATCATATTTAGCTTTATCCATCACTTTCTGTTGAATTTAGCAGCTTCTTTCCTCAGAACAGATCATGAGGAAATGAAATTGCAGATTATTGAGGAGGCTATGTGTTATGGGGAGAACACCACCACTCTAGGTGAGTGGAGGGGATGCATGAAGAGCAATGTAGAACCTAAAATATACCCTCAACCTCACAAGTTTTTCAGGATCTGTCCCCTCTGTTTCAAATATTCTCCAGCTGCTTAGGCTAATCAAGTTTGTGAGAATTGAGTTTTCAGGGTGGAACTGCAAAATGTCCTCATGAAAAAAAGTGTTCAAAAACACATCTAAAAAGAGAAGTAATGTATTGAAAGCTGAATTTAAAAATAAGGAAAGTTCACAGGGGAACATTTCACTTCTGGCAGTACGTCAAATTCACTCGCTGAGATTCCTATGTGACTTCTAGCTTGTTGTATGTTCTAGGGGAAAATGGCATTGTCTTTGGCAAAGGGAAATATAAGCAGTATCCCATCTCATTCTATTTGTTTAACATTTAAGGAATGATCTTGTTTTATGGCCTCACTTCTGTCCCAGAGAATTTAAACTTGGACTGAAGAAATATGAGAACCCAACTGAATAATTAGCATTTCTTTAACGTGACTTTAAGAACCACTTTGGGGGATATAGGGGCAAGATGG
>JAQQSY010000522.1:0-15011 GCA_028646535.1 Procyon lotor | reverse complement strand
AAAAAAAAAAAAATCCATGGTTGGCTCAGTTGGTAGAACATGTGATTCTTGATCTTGGGTTTGGGAGGTCATGAGTTCAAGTCTCACCTCAGAGGGAGACTTAAAAAAAACCCAAAACCCTACAATATTAGTCACACATAAAAATACATGTATGCATGAATATACATATTTAGATAGCTTATATTTTAAGATGTATTTAAAACTTATGTATCTAACTTTTCTCCCAAATTATGCTTTTTGTTGAGGGAAGCTTTTTCTATCCTTCATGTGTCTATCTATCCCATTAAGAGTTCAGAGTAGCACTGAAGAAAGCCACAAGAGGTCAATAGATTAATTTATCTCAACAATGAAAAGGATGCAGAATGGGAAGGACGTTCTCATCAGGCACCACCACTGTTGGGTTCCAATATCCCTGCCCCTTTGACTCACAGGGACACCAGGCAGCCACTCAGTGTTCAGGCCACATGTGACTATTGTCAGGGTTGACCTTACAAGACCTCAGAGTAGCTTATGTTTAATTGAGTGTAAAATTCTAGGGAAAAGAAAACTAAGAAATTCCCATTCTTGTAATCCTTTTGCGGTCTCAAGATTTGCTAGTATCCAAGCAGTGTGGTCATCCATCACTTTCCAGGTAGACCTAGATTTCTCTAGAAGTTCATAATCCAGGACTACAGTTGATAAATGAAAGCCAGGAGGCTGGAAGGTGGGTAGGAATGGGAGACCTTGCCTGTGTTCACTGGGTCTTTTTGAAGGTGAGAACTGAACTAATAGCCTAGATGGTAGTTTCTGATGTTAATACTTTGGTAGAATCAGATTTGACATGGAAGCTTGTATGTGTGTTGACAGTCTTTGTTGGCTCATCAGGGATGACACACTTAACCCCTTGTGCTGGGAATACTGGCTTCTGGTGGATCATAGCTGCATCCTCCACTGAACTTGTCCTCAGCATCAACGAACTGCCCCATTGGTAGTTACACCTCCTGGAGGAGATGGCTTTTGGTCTATAAGTGCTTGAGACAGGACACCAAAGCCCAGCTCTAAGGCTCGATTTGGGATAACTCTGAAAGGCTGTTCTAGGTGCAGAGCTCCCTATACGAGTGAATAAGGTTCAGCATTGTAGTTAGCTTTACCTTCTGCTCAGTCTTGCTGTCTTCAGTTTACTACAGCTCTATCTCTTGAGGGTGTTCCCCAGAAGACTTGAGCACAAAATATAAGACCACATTCTCACTCCTGAGAGGCTAAAGGTAGAAGATAAGTCTAGTATATTTTAATTTTTAAAAATTACCTTTTAATCGTGTGTGTGTGTGTGTGTGTGTGTGCTCGTGTGTGGGGGGGGGGGAGAAAAATGTCTTTGGGAAAAAAAAATCATGGTGATGGTATGTATGACCTCAGCTCTGGAATTCCTTTCCAAACAGTAAGGTCAGTTAGGCACACCAGGAATGCAGTGAATTCATGTATATCCATTTATTTGTCCTAGTTGTGACCATGCCTGAGGGAGTCATGAGAGGCAACTGTGTCCAAGATGATCTTGGCACACAGTCTTGGGGCCTCCCTTTGAGTGACCAGCCAATCTTCCTCCCTTATGATTTTACTCTTCTGTCCCTTCCTCAAAGTGCCTTATAATATCAGCATGAGTAGAGATGCCATGTAAGTGGGGGTGGGAAGAGCACACTGGAGGGGTGCCATGAATCTCTGTGCACATGATTGAACGTCAACTGAGTTGGTTGCTCAGGTGACTCTTATGGCCGAATTCAGAACAGACTCTTTGGCCTTATCCTTTGTGTGTCTTACTGTATCCCTGGGATTCTGGCATGCTCTACTGAAGTATGCTCTTTGTATATTCTAGTTCAGTTGACATAACATCAGTGTATTGTCTAAACACAGAAAATAGTAGACTTCCAACACAAACTTTTTGCAGGCAACAGTTCTTCTGGAGCGTGGCCAGAAGTGGCCAAATTTGCTCCTCTCCGTGAGGCCACCATCTCTGTGGTCCCAACCAATTTCTTCTAAGCTCCCTGTCTCTCCTAGCCCAGATCACCCTTGATCAGCCTGTGTAATCTCGATCTTCTTTTCTCAATCTGTTGTTCCCTGTCTCTTTCAGAGCCTTTGTTTTGATTTGCAAGAGCCTCTTCTTGATTTAGCAAATTCCATTTCCTGCAATTCCAAAGTTTTGGCTTTGAGAACAATTCCTTCTCTTAATAGCTTTTGAAAAATCTAGAAGTAAAAAATATCAACACTTACAGCTTCTCTTGTATTGTTATAAGGAATTTAAACCTAGAGGCAATGTGGATGTTTCTGACCAACTAGGAGAGGGATCCGATATAAGGAAGTACAGAAATCCATTCTTTGAAGACCCCGTGGGCAGCACACATGAATGAAACATTACCAAGTCTGTGTTGTAGCCCCTGCTCTGATCGTCGTGTCTTATGCTTGGAGAGCCGTGTCTTTTTTTTTTTTTTTTTCTTTTTTTTGAAGATTTTATTTATTCATTCTACAGAGTGAGAGATCACAAGTAGGCAGAGAGGCAGGCAGAGAGAGAGAGGGAAGCAGGCTCCCTGCTGAGCAGAGAGCCTGATGTGGGGCTCAACCCAGGACCCCGAGATCATGACCTGAGCCAAAGGCAGAGGCTTAAGCCACTGAGCCCTGATCAGTGTTAAGTTTAATCAAAATGAAATTCTGTTACCTATCATTTTGGTCTTTTAGGTGCATGCTATTTTTTTTTTAAAGATAGATTTAATTTAGAGAGTGAGGCGGGGGCGGGGGGGAGGGGGCGGGCAGAGGAAGAGAACATCCAGCCAGACTTCTGCTGAGCTCAGAGCCTGACAAGGGGTTCAGTCTCACCACCCATGAGATCAGGACCTGAGCTAAAACCAAGAGTCAGATGCTTAACTGACTAAGCCACCCAGACAACCTCTTGGGTGCAGATTTTAAAATAGGGTCTGAGAACATGAATATAAATACAGGGGCTCTCTGATGATATTTCTGTCCCATGTTTCCTAGCAATGATTCCTGGAACCAATGAGTTTGGCAGAATATATCACAATCCCCGTCTTCCTTAATTCAACACATAGAGAGGGTTTTAAAAGTCTATAATGAAGCTGCAGATGAAGTAACTAGTAACTAGCTATAGGAAGCCATATACTAAGTTGCTTTCTATTTCTAATTAAACCCTAATTAGTACTCATAATTTAACTGAGCTGCTTTAATGCTCCTTGGGTTATATGAAAGATGATGGTAGCTCAACACTCATGGGTGTTGAAATAATACCAAAGCTGTCTCACCTGGATGTGGAGAGATTTAAACAGAGAATAATCTCCTGTATTTGGTGGTAATTTCAAGACCTGTTTCATGCAATGGGCTTTCCATAGCCTATCAGTTCTTTCTTTTCTTTAATCTATCTTTTGCTCTGTTCAGTTATCATTTAAAAACATAGTCCTGGTCCTCTCATAACTTTGCCTCTGCCCATGGCTTAAAATGTGTGTTGGCGGCAAAATGTAGTCCAAAGTTAATACCTAGTATGTGTGGCCTTGCCTAAACTTCCCAAACCATTCTCTTTTACACAAGCCCTTGATCTTTAATGTCTTCCGAGCTTACTCTTGGGCCACACTTAAACACTTTGACACGAGCCTGAGGATACGGTCCCTTCCCCATGTTGTCACACTTGCAATTTCTAGTTGAACTGTTCTCCCTCCCTCTTCACCACATCAAAAAATGGGTTCCTGTATTCTGCTCAGATGAAAAATAAAATCAAAAAGACCGTTACGCATTTAGTCAGGATTAAAGAGGAGAAAATTGTGTGATGTTGGAGATGATGAGAGTTCCAATGTGGGTTAGTACTCCATACTTCACGTCCCTATCCACTTTTCCATTCCACAAAGTGGCTGGCATGACTATCTGAACAACTTGGGCAGTGTGATTTCACTCCAAGTCTGTTAACGATTGGCTTTCCTTGTAGCTCGGCGACAGCAAAGGTCAGTGCTCTCCAGCCAAATGCCACTCAGAACATGGCTGTAGCTGAAGTTGGGTTTACCAAGCACTGTAGTGGAAGTGAATGCACATCAGAAGGAACTGTGGGATTTCTCCGGAAAGGGTGTCTGGTGGGGTGATTTTAGGAGGGTCAGAGGTAGCAAAGGTTCGCTCTTTATGTATTGGGTACCGTCAAGAAGCAGAGCAATTCTATGATGTGGTATCTCAATCTTACCTATAGAGAGGGCAGTACAGCAAGGATAACGCTGTAATTGGTAAAGATCAGTCACTCATATTAGCCCGGAGAGGGCACGTTTGGTCTTTGGTGCGTCAAAAGGTGATTTTGTGTCTCTCTGTGCTTAGACAAAGTTAGGAAGTAGGCTTGTTTTGTCTCTGTTATCATGGGCTCAGAGTAAGCCTATCCAGCGTTGTTCTGTGGGATTGTTAATATCTAACAAGAGAACGACACAGTCTCTCATGTGCCAGGCCAGCTTCAAACGATGCTGAAGCCTTACTCGCAAGCTTCAGACCAGTTCCCGAATGTTAAGATTTGCTCTCCACCTCCTCACCCCCCCAACCATGAGACCAAAATGTGAGAGATCACATGAAAAATGCTTCTGAATTTGTGACCTTGTTGAATCCTCTGTATGGGAATCAGACATGTGATCAGACACCAATTTCTGGAATCTTCTGGGTGAGACTTTAATTTGGAGATGACTGGAAGCAGCAGGTTGGGACTGACATTTGATAAGAGTGGCCTCCAGAGAGTGAGAACTCCTTTGCTGCAAATATTGTCAGTGGATGGCAGCCTGGGGGGGATCCATGGTAAGAGGCCAGGCAAGGAGTCATTTCCTCTATTTTGTCCATTGACTCCCAATCTCCTCACATCTGTGTATTTCTTGCTAGCCCCGGGTCTCTGTGGATGACTGTAGGCTTCCAGGTAGACTGGCTTCTGTGTTAGAGTATCTTTTTCAGTGCTAACCTTTCTCCTTTGTATCCTGTCTTGCTTATGTCTTTGCAAATATCAAATTTATCATACAATATTTAAGACACACCAAAGTCTAAAATGCAACCAACACTAACATATCTACTTAAAAATCCTAAAAATCTGGAATTCCCCTTTGATAGCCCTCTCTGATCTCCCTATCTGTGTCCTACCCAGAGGTAACCATTATCCTGAATTTGGCATTTCTTTCTCATACATTTATTTATACTTAATGCATATTTACATACCAGAAAGCAATGCACTGTGTCGCTTTGAATGGTTTTGTATTTCTTATGAAGAGTTTCGTATATATTCAACATATGTGTGAAAAGCACCCATGTTGAAGCCCATAGCTCTAGTTTACCCATTCTGTTATGTGTCAATTCCTTTATGAATATATTCTAACTTATTACCAACTTTCCTGTGTTAGACATGATGTTAGCTGTTTCTTTGTTTTTGGTTTTTTTTTTTAAAGCAATACTACTGTGTTTCCAATACTACATGTGTTTCCTGTCCTGCTATACAGGTGGGTGAAATTCTGTAGGACTTATATGCAGGAGTAGAATCTCTGTGTCATCAACTGTAATTCTCTGATCAGACCAATTCACCCACTCATCAGCAGTGTAGGAAAGTTCCCCAGTCTCCATATTCTAACAATGTTTGTTGTTGGACTTTGAAGTTTCCGTGTTATGATGAAATGAAACCGTATCATTTTTATTTTCATGTCTATTTTTCTATTCACTGGCTATGAATTAGACAACTTTTTACATGGTAATTGCCATTCAAGTTGTATCAGTTACCTGAATTGGTGGCTTCTATCATTTGCTTGTTTGCCTTTTTATTAGAGAAGATTGTTTTGCCTTCATTGCACGTAATGTTTTATCTGTTGTGTGGTTGCAAGTATCATCCTGTAACTTGGGGGTTATCTTTCCATTCCTTGTTTTTTGATGAATGGAATCTTTCAGTGTTAACGCGGCCAGATTGTTCCAGGGTTTAGCGCTGGGTAAAGAACAGCCCATAACTTGGTGGCTTAAAACAATAACAGTTATGTTCTATCCCATGGCTTCTTCGGGTCAGGATATGGGGACGGGCTCAGCAAGTGCTTCTGACTCAGCGTCTCTTCTGTGGTTGCAGTGGGATGGTGGCTGGAACTGGGGCAGTGGAAGCTGACGGGGCATTTCTGTGAGTACTGTCGGAACTTCCCTATACAATGTCTCTGTTGGGGCTTATTTGGCTTTCTTCATAGCACGACAGCATGGGGTAGTTGAGCTGCTGCTTACTTGGCATTTCAATGTGTGTGTGTGTGTGTGTGTGTGTGTGTGTTTCAGCAAGCAAGGTGGAAGCTGTATTGCCTGTGATGACTTAGCCTTGGGGTTTTATAGGGTTAATTCTATTGTATTTTTTAGTCAAATCAGTCACAAAGCCCACCTTGAGGTCTACAACATTCATCCCATTAGAAGCAGAGCACATGGAATGGGAGATGTTGTTGTGGCCATCTTGGGAAAAGATGATCTGCCCCGTAGATTTACCAATATTTGCCAATTTTTTTTTTTTAAGAGTATTGATTTAGAAATCCTTCTCCAACTCAAGGCTATAAAGACTTCTCCTACATGTATCCTCTTCAGTTCTAGAGCCTGCTTTATACAATTATCTCTTCACTACATCTGGAGTTGATTTTTGTGCATTTTGTGAGGAAATAAACTAATTCTAATTATTCCAGCACACATTTTTCTTTCTACCAATGATATGAAATGCTGGATTTGTTTTAAATTTTCATGGATGCATGATTCTATTTCAGAACTTCCTATTCTGTCACACTGAATTTTCTAACTTGCTACAACTTCTAAAGTCTCACATTGTTCTTAAAAACTATTCTGTTCTTTGCCTTTTGTCCCTTGATGTATATACATATATATCAATAAATAAACTTAAAATCTAGGAACCAAAAAACTCTGTTTGAATTCTTTTTTATAATGAACTGAAGTTATAGAATGGTTTGGGCAGAATTATCATTTTTGTAATATTTCATCCTATTATATATAGTATGGTAATGGTCTTCATATATAATACACAAAATTTTATATTCCTTTAGGTACAGACATATAAAGCCTTTTTTCTCTCATGACTTTCCATTCTAGTAAACAGAAATGCAGATGGTTCTTTTAAATTGATCTTGTGTTCAAGGTATTTGCCGAACTCAATTTCCAATAAGTCTAAAATGTCTATCTTTTGGAGGTTCTAGTGAAAAATGAGTTTTCTTTCTTTTCCATTCTTTATTTTTCTTGTCTTACCTCACTGATGAAGAGGTAATGATGGGCACTCTTGGTCCCAAGTTTAAAGCACCGGCTCTAAAGTGTGCCCTCTTAAGGTAGATGCTGTCGATTTTCGGTGTGTACTTATTTGGTAAAATGTTTCCTTCCGTGCACTAAGAGCTGTTAATCATGGATGATATCGATGTGTGTGGAATTGTCCTGCTGATATGATTTTTCTCAGTGATAATGAGTATTACCACACTTTCTCTATTTAAACCAACCCTGAATATCTAGTATAAGTACAAATTTATCTTAACATGTGTATTTATTGCTAAATTTAGTCAACTAGTATTTCATATAGGTGGTTTGCATCCATGTTCATAAGATTGATTGGCCTACAATTCCCCCTCGTGCTGTCCTTACTTGATTTTAAGACTGTACTATGATCCTGAAATTGTGGGAAGGGTGACATCAGTGAAAACAGCAGAGTAAGGGAGCCCAAGAATACAACCTCCTGTAAGAGTTATGGAAAAAAAACTGGCAAAAATGGGCATAATCTACTTTTGTGGAATTCTGGAAACCAAAAGCTTTCAGCAATGAGGGGAATACTTAATGAGCAAAACCTGGTGAATCTTGGTAAGGGGTGTGTCTTAGGGTATTTAAATTCTCTTGGTCCCATCTTTCATTCCCTAGAATAGGAGGGGCATTGAAGAGAACCCATATTCCATACTAGAGGGAGCAGAGCAGCCCTCATTCACAAGTAACTGTTTTTTTGTGTTTTTCAGGAAATGCATCCATTTGATATAAGTTACCTAATTTATTGGCTCAAGATTGATACTCCCTTTTTACTCTATTGTCTGTAGTAATGTCACCTCATTTAATGCTAATATTGGGGGTTTTTTTAGGTTTTTTTTTTAAAAGCAATCTCTACACACAATGTGGGACTCGAACTTACAACTCTGTGATCAAGAGCTACATGCACTATGGACAGAGCCAGCCAGGTGCCCCTCAATGCTGATACTTTAAAGTCTTCTTTTTTTTTCCTTCAAAAATCTGCTTAGACGTTTATCAACTTTACTGATCTTCTCAATGAACTGGCATTTGGTTTCAATGTGTTTTCTTCATTTTTCTGCAGATTTCTGCTGATTTTGGTTACTTGGGTTCAGGTTACTGGTTTATAAAGGTGACTATTATCTGAAATTTATCTTCTCTAATAAGTGTCGAGTGTCCTAAATTGTCTTCCAGCACTGCTCTAGCAACTTCTCAGATATTGATATGTTTTCATTTCCATTCAGTTCAAAATTTGATTGCTGAATTCCTTTTTTCCTCCAGCTTTGAGAGATAATTGACATATAACATTGTGTAAGTTCAAGATGTACAACTTGATAACTTGGTACATGTATATATTGTGAAATCATTACCACAATAAGGTCAGTTAACAGTTTCATCGCCTTACATAATTACTTTTGGGGTGTGTGTGTGTGTGTGTGTGTGTGTGTGTGTGTGTGTGGTGAGAACACTTAAGATCTACTCTCATTAAGGAGATTCATGGAAAAGACTCTGATAACCACTGACCATACTACTAAACTAAGAATTGACAGAACTCTGATGGAAAAACTAGTAAGACAACTTCTAATGTTTTTTGTTTGAAACATGATTGGTTCTTCTGTTTCTCCAGATTTGAGGGGGAGGGGAAAGTTTTCTTAAACTATCCACAATTTGCCAGCCTATACCTTTGTAAACAAAGATGAAAACATTTTTTTCTCCCCATCTTTTCTCTCCTGAACTCAAACTCTTAGTATTCTTATTTTCATAACAACAAAATTGTTTCCCAGTTATTATAGGGAAGTTCAGTAAGTCTCTGTTCTCCTTGTAGCAGGAAAGAATAGCAGTAGCCAGTGGCCTGAAGTCAGCAGTTTGGCTCGTGATCACTCATGAGTCCTAGCTGTTAACCCTCTGTACTCACAGTTGGGCTGTTGTAAAAGGATCGACCCTATTGCTGGACAGTGGGAAGCTGAGGGCAGATGATGGTGCATAGAGCCTTGTGGGATCAGGAAGTAGGGAAAGACATTTGGGCTTGTCTGCCCGAGCTTGAGGCAATCCTCAGTCTCACTCATCCCTGCTCACAGGGCTCAGACATCATGTGGCAATCAGGAAGCTGATGTCCTCACCCAGATATGAACCCTAGCAACTGACCCCTCAGTAGATCCAACAGATGGAGTGCAGAAGATCAACAGTTGTTGCGCCCAGAGGATGATGGCATATTGCCAAGAATACTCTTGAAACTCTAACTTGGTTAGTACAGTAACAGCATGTCCCATGTGTTCTAAACCACGCCCAAAGTAACTGCCAAAGAAGTCAGGGGCCACCGACCAGAGTTGCCAACATGTTATTGATAATATTGCTTATATTGGCTCTGTCCCTTCGAGTGCAAGGTCTAAAAATGCCTTGGGTTATGCGGACACCACATCTGGCCTGACCCAAGTCTTTCCCTGTCACTGTGCCAACCAGGATGCCACCCTAGGGGATTAGAGAAGCTGAATACTATGGACAGATACCCCCATCCTACAGTGATCTGGGGTCACATTTCAAGGGTCATGATGTGCAGGACTGGGCAAAAGAACAGGAGAGGAGTTTTCATTGCCCCTATAAGGCAGCAACAAGGTTCCTAGCAACAGGGTTCATAGAAAAAATGGAATATCAAAAGGGCAAATTAATCAGCAACAGGTAAAACCACCTTGGCCAGGTGGACTAAAGCACTGTCCCAGGTTTTAATACATTGGAATGATGAACCAGTGAGGCCTGTTACCACACAGCGCAGACTGGTACCCCTGCTGAGACACCCAGCCTAAGAAGAGAAGACTTCATTGCCCTGACTCTCGCCCGGTGCTGATGTACCATACTGCTGAGAACACCAAGCTCCATTAAGCCTGAGAAAGAGAGGATCTCCTCACATTTGCAGGGGGCCCCTCTACTGGGATGGGTGAGTTCCTCCTCACTCCTGGGATCCTGTTGGGCTGCTGCAAGCTGAACCCATTGAAATACACTCCACAGGAAGAAAATACGCACCACTGAAAGAGGGAAGAAGTAGAGGTCTCAGCCCAGCATATGGATTAAATATAGGACTAAACTCATTAGTGGTGGAGCTTTTCATGTACTTGTTGGCCAGTTTTCTTTGTAAAAATGTCTTCTCAGGTCCGCTGCCCATTTTTCAGATTTGTTTTTGATAAAAGTTCCTTATATAGTTTGGATATGAACCCTGTATTAGATATACATAGCTTGCAAATATTTTTTTCCCTGTTCTCCCAGTTAGAAGGCTGCCTTTTAATTTTTATTTCCTTTGCTTAGCAGAATCTTTTCCCTTGGATTTAGTCCCCTTTGTTTTTGCTTTTTTCCTTGTGCTTTGTGTCCTATCCAAAAAAAAAAAAAAAAAAAAAAAATCACTGCCAAGGCCAATGTCTCGGAGTTTTTCCTATTTTTTTTAAAGGAGCTTTACAGTTTCAGGTCTTATATTTAAACCTTCAATCCATCTTGAATTAAATTTTGTGTGTGGCATAAGATAGGGGTCCAATTTTGCATGTAAACATCTGATTTCCCAACACGATTTATTGAAGTGATTCTCCTTTCTCCATTGAGTATTATTGGCACCCTTGTCAAATATTGACCATAAATGTGTGGGTTTATTTCTAGGCTCTTGATTTTGCTCCATTGGGCTATGTGTCCATTTTTAGGTCAGCACTATGCTGTTATTGTTATGATTTTCATTGTCTTACCATGTTTTGACTTAATGTCTATTTTGCCTAAATTTTATTTCGTCTTTTATTTTCCGTTTGCATAGAATATCTTTTCCCAACCATTTCCATTTCACCTTGAGCCAGTGTGTGTCCTTAAAGCTTCTGTAGGCCACACGTACTATGTTTCCTTGTTCGTTTTTTTCATCCATTTAGCCAATCTCTACCTTTTGAATGGAGGACTTAATTCACTTATATTAAAAGTAATTATTGGTGGTTAATGACTTACTAATGCCATCTCAGCAGTTTTCTGGCAGTTCCCTGTTCCTTTGTCTTTCTCCTGTTGCCTTTTTTTGTGAATTACTCATTTTTCCCTAGTGGTGTTTCCAGTCCCTTATCCTTTACCTTATGTGTATCTATTGCAGGTTGTGCTTTGCATTGGTGTCTGTGCTTTATGAGGAAGTAGGCACCTCTAGCACTCTTCACATACTGGCTTTGTCGGGGAAAGTCCTTCCCCGGTCCTTCTGTATGGAGATGCTGGGCGGCTCTCCAGCGGTGTCCGTAGGTAGGCAAGCCTCCCTTCGCTGCTGGAGTCCTCGGGCAGACAGATCTGGTGCCTGTATCATGAGCAGGTGGGCAGGCCTGGTGTTTGGGCTCATCAGGGCCACCTTGGGGCTTGGGTCTGCTGGATGGGGCCTGGAACCTGGGTCTGTGGGGACCATGCAGGCTCTAGGGGCCACTGGGGTGGGCTTGGCATCTGGGTCTTTGGGGCGACTGGCACAGTCCTGGGGCACACTGGGAGCCCGAGTCTGTGGGAGCTGGTCTGGAGGCTGGCACTACTGGGATTGGCTTGGCACTGGGGCAGAGCAGGGGCTTGCGTCTGGAGGGCAATCTAAGGGGAATCAGCCTAGTGCCGGGGAAGGCCCGGATTCTGGGCCTCTAGGAGCCTGCTTGGAGTCTAGGTCCATGGAGGCTGGTCTTGACTCCAGGGCAGGCTAAGGCTGTGGGAGCTGGCCTGGCATTGGGCAGGTATGAGCCTGGGGCTGTGGGAGCCAGTCCAGCAGTAGGGCGGGGTTGTGGGGTCAGGAGACTGGGGGTATGAAAGGAGACCCAGTGCCCGGGCGAGGAGGGAGCTTGGGTTTGCAGGAGTCCACCTGGGGCCTGGTTTCACAGGAGTTAGTCAGGGCTCTGGGACCATGGGAACTGGCTGGTACTGGGGTGGCCTGGGAGCCTGGGGCTTTAGGAGTCACCTGGGGCTGGTGTGAGCCTGCTTCTGGGGGAAAGCTGGTCTTCACTTCGTCTTTCTCCCACGGGGGGGGGGGGGGGGGTAATCTGTGCTCTGGGATATCTGGGCTTGGGGGAGGTGTGACAGGTGACTCCAACCGTCTTTCCTACAATTTCGAATTCATCTTTGATGTATGTGTACCACCCAGGCGCTGGAGTCCCTTACCTGGAATCCCTGTCTCTTGGGAAGTTATTGTTGTGTGTAGATAGTTATTCAAACTGGTGTTTCTGGGAGGGGACAAGCCCTGGAAATTCCTGTACTATCATCTTGCTGAGCTCACTTCTAAAGTCCCTTTTTAATTTAATCTTTGACCCATGGGTCAAAAGTTTATTGAAAACTATTTTAATTTCCAAGTATTTGGGACTTTTCCAGATATCTTTCAGTTAGCTATTTCAAATGTTGTTTCATTATGGTGAAAAAATACTGTCTAGGACTTGAATCTTTTCTAAAATTTATTCCAACTTTGTTTTTTATAGTCTAACTTGGTAAGCATGCCAGATATAACTGAAGGAATATTCTGTTTTTAAGTGTTGAGTTCTATTCATGTGAATTGGGTCAAGTTATGGTCCCATCTTCTGTGTCCTTACCAACTTGGTTTAGACAGTGGTGTTGAAATCTAGGACTTCGTTCATGTATTTATTACTCCTTTAGAGTTTCATGCATTCTTATTCTATGTGTTCTGAAACCCCTTTATTAGACGAGTAAACATTGAGACTTGCCTCCCCCATCTTCTGAATTATTTTCATGTATCATAATTATTTTAATTATTTTTAAACCACACAAGAGATGATGTAGTGACAGTATTCATTTACATTTACTCATTGATTCCTATGGCTTTTCATCCTTTTCTGCATTTCTGTGTCTTCTCCCTGGCTCATTGTCCTTGAACAATTCTTTCTGACCTTAGCTTTAGAGCAGCTTCGCTTAGGATGAATTATTGCAGTTTTCGGTTTTCTGAAAATGTGTTTTTGAAGGATATTTTTGTTCAATATAGAATTCTTGATTGGTGTTATTCTTCAGAAATTGAAACATGTGATATCATTGTTTTCTGTCTCCCATTGTTGCTGTTGCTATTGAGAATTCAGGCCTGAGTCTCCTTGTTTGTTACTTTGGCAAGGGTAATGTGCCTTTTTGTTGGTTTTTGTTTTGTTTTGTTTTTTTGTGGTTTTGTTCTGTTTTGCGCCTTTTTAAATTTGGATGTTTTTAAGACCACACTGTCTTTGGTTTTCAGTGTTTTTGCTAGGATGTGCCTAGGTGTGGTGGCATATCTTATTCCTTGGGGTTTTCAGAACTGCTTTTATCTATGGGCTTATGTCTTATTAGATGTAGAAAATTGTCTTTAAATACAGTTTGTTGCATTCTGTCCTGTGCGTGTACGCACATGGTGTAAATTCTCTCGTATTTTCTCACTGCTTTAATTTCAAATATTTTCTATTAGAATGTCCTTCATTTCACTAATCTTTATACAATCTGCTATAAACCTATCATTGTGTTATTCACAGATGGCAATTTTCATTATAGTTCATAAATTTTGATTATCTGTTATAATTCTTCATATTTTCTCCTATTTCTCTGTTTTTTTTCTCTACTTAAAGCAATCATTTAAATCCACTTCTCTGCTTACTCCAAGATATCAATTTATTTCTATTTTCTTTCTTTCTTTTTTTTTTTTTTTTAAGATTTTATTTATTTGACAGAGAGAAACACAGCGAGAGAGGGAACACAAGCAGAGGGAATGGTAGCGGGAGAAGCAGGCTTCCTGCTGAGCAGGGAGCCCGATGCGGGGCTCGATCCCAGGACCCTGGGATCATCACCTGGGCCAAAGGCAGACGCTTAACGAATGAGCCACCCAGGCACCCCTATTTCTATTTTCTTTTCCCACTTATCCTTCTTCTCCTTGGCAGACCTAGAAATTTTTACTGAATATAGAACATTGTATAAAATAAAAATTTATAATATAAATTATTATATAATACAATTATATTTTATATAATATAATTATATTAAAATTATATTTTATATATTTATATATGTATTTAATATATAATTATATAAAATATAATTATATTTTATTATAAAAAAATAAAAAATTGTGTCTCTAGGTGAACTTTTGAGTAGGTCCCACAAAGAGGGTTTGCTCTTTCTTTGGTTAGAGTAGGGACATGGTACCTCAGTACAATCAAGGTCTAAATGGAGTTGATCCAAAACTCCAATCCTAAATGGATTGGAGTTTTGGTAGGAATTAGTCTGTTACTCTTTTATCTCCCATCCTTAGGGTGTAACTTCCAGTGTTCTCAACTGATGAAAAGGTGTTTGGTTTGGGGTTTCCTTCTGGTGGACACTCCTCTTATCTTGAAATTTATAAATGTCTTGAGAGCAAAGTCAGTGGTGGCTGAAGAATGAGTTTTTTCTCTGTGGGCTCTCAAAATGCTGAGAGCTCTTCTGGCTTCTTTTGCAAGCTTTGCCAATTTTATGTTTTATGCATAATACCAGCAATAACTCCAGGAAAAAAGTATGTTGTCACTCATCTGCCCCTTTTCCAGAATGTTTACTCCTATTTCTCAATCCATTAGCACCTCCTAATACTGTTAACAATTTTTAAAAATTTATGGCATTTTTAGTTTTCACAGAGCTCCCTGGTCTGCACAAGTTATTTCCATCCTTTGAGCTTCTAATTTACTTTTACATGTTGTTTGTCAAATCTCTCTGGCTATTATTTGATGGACTCTTGATCTCGGTTTTTTTTCCTTTATCTTCTACGAACATTTTAACCACACTATTTTTCCATTTCT
>JAQQSY010000521.1:0-15013 GCA_028646535.1 Procyon lotor | reverse complement strand
CCCAGAGAATCTCGGGTGATAGATTCTGTACCTATTTAACAGTGTTTTCAAGGGGAGAGGGGCTGTGAGGGATTGGGGTGCGCTCTGCGGCCAGAGTCAGGTGTCTGTCTCTGGAGGGGGGCACACTATGAGGAGCCCGGGCCTGGGGCTACTGGACTCCTGTCCATTCATCAGCTCATGGCCTGAGCGGCGGCTGGGGGCTGGCACTCTGTCAGGCGCTCAGGGCACAGTGCTGGGGATGGACCAGCAAACGTGGCTGTCGAGCATTCTCGACATCTGGGGGCCTGTGGTAGGAACAGAAGCATCCGAGAGCTCCTTCTCCCCAGTTTGCTGCCCGGTGTGGAAGGATGGAGAGGCAGGGGTGGGGGGAATCAGGTGCACGTCAACTCCTGCCTGGCGCAGGAGTGCAGGGTAACAGAGGCCGGGCTGGCTTGGGGGCACATAGACCAGAAGGCGGAGCTTTCCTCCTCTGCCTGGGCTCTGGGATGGCTATTTGGGGAAGGGAGCCTGGGGTCTGGCTCGCAGTGATTGTTCCTCTTGGGTCTGGGCCTGGCTGGGAGCTTATTTTGGGGGACCAGCACTCCATGTTCAAGGCAAACAGGGGCCAGTGAGGGTCAAACTTTTTTCTTGCTTTTAAAAAAAAATTTCTTCCCACTTCGCATGTGGACCATAGTGCATACCAGTGGCTATCTGTGAGGGTTGTGACCATTGATCATTTCTCCTGGCTCTCTGCAGATGGTTCCCGCCAGACTTGCGAGGGTGCTGCTAGCTCTGGCCTTCACCTTGCCAGGTACGTACGAAACTGCTTCCATTCTTTACTCCTGCCTCAGGGTCATTTGGAAAAACTCCCTTTCAGGAATCAGCAGGTGTGTCTGGAGCTCCCCTGTATGCCCAGGCCCGTGTTAAGCGTGTGTTGGGCTCACCAGTCAGTGGTTCATGACTCTGGTGAAGCTTCTTCGGAGCCCTGTGCCTCTGACTTGTATTCACCTTCCCCCAAGGAGCAGGTGCCTGCAAATGCCAGTCCGATTGGACAATTAAGAAGCACAAGGGTCACACAGAATAGTTCTCTGCAATGGGGCTGCAGGATGGGGAAGAAGGAATCCAAGAATTAGATAGAGACTGCAGAGGTCATCTAGTTGAACCTCTCAGAGTATAGACAAAGAGACTGACGGTCAGAGAGGAAAAACCGATGCTTCAAAGTCATGTAAAGCAGAGATCAGAGGTCAGTTCTCCTGGGTCCCAGGCTACTACTCTTTCGCTGGATTACGCTGCCTTCCTTCCCTTGCTGAGATACTGAGTCTGGGAATGGCAAGAGGGATCATTTTCTGACCTTGGCCTGTCCCCACTTAGACCACTCAGGCCAGCAACATCCAGCCCGCTGCTCACCGTGTAGTCCGGGGGGGAAATGTACATTTTTCATACCCTCTATATCTTCCTTCTAGGTGGGTCCTGTGCCAGTGGACCCAGGAAACTTAGAAATTTCCTACTGCCCCATCTGACCACACACACACACACACACACACACACACACACACACACACACAAATGGGAAGGTAGTAGGACAGTCTCCTGGGAGTTAGCATATGACCCTAGAGGAGCCAAGGCTTCATAGATTCTATGTGTTGGACACATAGGCTGATTTGTTTGAATATAAACTGTTCAAAATATACTAGTAGATTAATACATGTGTGCTCATTGCAATCTGCTTATATGTTAAAAAATTTTTAAAAATGCGAAGAACCTAATAGTAGAGGGTTATACTGTATACATTTAGATGCAAAATATAGTCACTACAAATCATGTTTTGCAAGTATAAATGATGGTATGATAAATTCTTTATAATACCTGGAGAAATAGACAGGTTATAAACAGTTTGTATAGGATGATCACAAATTCATAAAAAAAATCTATGATTGTATATATGCTGTGAAATAGAACCAAAAGATAAAACTAAAATGTTGACTCTATTTTACAGATGATTTTACCCTATTTGTATTTTTATTCTGTATTCTCCAAATTTTCTCTATAAACATGTATCACATTTTATTTTATTTTTTTTTAAGATTTTATTTATTTATTTGACAGAGAGAGAGAGAGATCACAAGTAGGCAGAGAGGCAGGCTCCCCGCTGAGCAGAGAGCCCGATGTGGGGCTCGATCCCAGGACCCTGAGACCATGACCTGAGCCGAAGGCAGAGGCTTAACCCACTGAGCCACCCAGGCGCCCCTGTATCACATTTTAAATCAGTAAGGAAACATCATTCAAACAAATAGATATCTTGAAAAGCTGCTCCTCGGGCATTGCTAGGAGTCCTGGGTCATTTCTGAGGGCAAATGCAACAACTTGAGTCTTGTTTAGGATGGAAAGTGCTTCCCGAATTTTTATCAGGCACACAATAATTTTTATCAGGCACACTTTCCACGAGGCTGGAGTGGTTTGGGCTGATGGTCCCAGCTCTGCTCACGTGCGGTCTCTCTCTCCAGGGACCCTTTGTACAAAAGGGACTGTTGGCAGGTCACCGATGGCCCGATGCAGCCTCTTTGGAGGCGACTTCGTCAGCACCTTTGATGAGAGCATGTACAGTTTTGCAGGAGATTGCAGTTACCTCCTGGCTGGAGACTGCCAGAAACACTCCTTCTCGGTTATCGGTGAGTCTGGGGCACTGAAGGGAGGAGTTCAGAGCTGCTGCTAGCCAAGCGGGCGAGGGTTGCAGGGATAGGCTTATGACGGTGCCAAAACATCAAGAGAAATGAACTGGAAGATGGTCTTCCCAGAGCTCTGGGTGACACCCAGAGCTCCTGGCAAACGGGAGGGGCCGTTGCTATGTTCGCGGTGGAATTCAGGGTGCCTGGCTGATTTTGAGCCCCTCACGTGCTCCTGGAGGAGTGCTGGTACTTTGCCCGTGTTACCTCTGCGCCCCGCAGAGGTTACCTCTGTGGCTCTGAGATGTGTGTCTGGGTGCAGCCACCCATTTCATAAATGAAGAGCCGAGCCCAGGGAGGTGGTATGATCCTGCCAAGGGCTGACAGTTAACGAAAGGTCGAGCTGGATTTGGATCCTGGGCTGGTCGGGATGTGGACCGTTCCTCTGCACTAAGGAGAGAGGGAGCTCTCGGAGGCTGGGAATGGGGCTGGAGGCGGTGATGGGAGCTTGTGGTTCGGCGACCTTCACACCCTGAGAATGAATCAGATGTGTGTGATGGGAGAGTAAGGATGCTACAAAACCTCACAGAGACGGGGTCCGCAGCCTCGGGGGGATGGCGTGGCAATGGACAGACCCAGGTTGTTAAAGCACAGATTTTCATGACACTTGGTAAAGACAGGAAGGCTTTATTTAAGAGGGACCACTGCCATGGGTGTTGGGGGGGGGTTGCAGTAGGGGAGAGATACGGGGCTTCACACTAAATGTCATAAGGCCAAGTGGGGATTTACAGCCAAGGAGCCAGGTGGGGATCAGGGGATGGAAAATTACCAAAGGGAACACATCAGGGATAACACCCGGCTAAGCCCACTTGACAGGGTTCTTGCTGAAGGCAGGCGGGACGATAAGACATTGAGGGAGGGGTTGAGAAATTGGTCAGTTATTGAGGATGGGGATTTTCAATTAACTGACCCTGCAAGATTCTTTTTTTAAGGTTTATTTATTTGACAGAGAGATCACAAGTAGGCAGGGAGGCAGGCAGAGAGAGAGGGGGAATCGGGCTCCCTGCTGAGCAGAGAGCCCGATGCGGGGCTTGATCCCAGGACCCCGAGATCACGACCTGAGCTGAAGGCAGAGGCTTTAACCTACTGAGCCACCCAGGTGCCCCAAGACCCTGCAAGATTCTTGCAGAACTAAACTGACAGAGCCTGAGGTGGGGGCTAACTGAGAGAGGAGCCTGATTCAGGTTTGGTCAAGGAGAGATTTGGTTGACACCAAGACCCTTCCCAAGATGCAGGCCTTGGGGGCCTTGGGGCAGTCACTCCACCAGTGTCCCAGGCCGGATGCAGCCCTCAGTGCTCAGTGTGAGGCGAGAAGGGCTGGCAGCTGTCCTAGCTGGGAGGCTCCTTATGCCTTCACCATCTGCCCTGCCTCTGGGGAAAGCCTGTCTCAGTGTGACCTCAGCGGACTGAGCTTCACTAGCCCGCTATTTTTCCTTCTCCTCTGTGAGCCCCCCCCCCCCCGCCTCCCCCAATAAGGGCAAGGATCACGTCTCGCTCATCTTTGTTTCCTGGTGCGTGGCTCACTGGGGTCTCTGGCAGCACTGAAGGTGGGGGTGGGGTGCGGATTCACATGGCACAGTGCTCTGTTGTACCAAAGAGCCGATTTTGTGAAAAGCGTGGCCTGTGAGGAGACTTGGGGGAGGGGTTTCAGTTGTGCCAAGAGGACCGAGAGGATGGGCAAGGGGCTGCATGCAGTGGGGACAGCCTGGGCACAGGGAAGAGGCAGGAAGGTGTGTGTGTTCCCTCAGTGCTGCCGAGTGGGGAGGTCAGTGTGGCCGGCACAATGTTCTCAAACAACCTATCTTAGGATTGCTGGGAGGGCTGCTTAGAAACAGGTTGCTGGGTCCCGTCGTCAGTGTTTCGGAATCTGTGCATCTGGAGGGGGCCTGCTGGGCTCATTTCTAGTAAGTTCCCAGGTGCTGCTGCGGCTGCTGGTTTGGGGACCAAACTTTGAGAAACATGGGGACAGGGAGTAGCGGGCGGTAAGGCTGGGTCATGGGGTGAGGCTGGCATCCTGAGGGGGGAGTCTGTGTCCCGACTCAGCAGCATTGAGGAGCTAGTTTAGACAGATTGTGCAGCTGGAAGGATGAAGAAGGGAATTGCTACTTGGCCAAAACAATCCAGAAAGGGAGAATGGCGGGAGGTAGGGTGGTCTTGCCCATGATAACCAGGCAGGGGTTGAAAAAGACCATAGACATCCCCAACGGTGTGGTGAATGGAGGAAGCCATTCTGAACATTGAACTTGGGGATCCCTCTTGCTTCAGAGGCAGCAGCTGGGGAGTGACTTGAGAGAGCAGTTGCAGAGAAAAAGTACCCCCTCACCTTCCCTGGGAGGCTGAAGGCTGAGGACCTCCTCCCTCAGGCGGTCCCGATGTTTATTTTAAGTAGATTTCCTCTGCCTGAAAAAGCACAGTGCATTTACAACTACCTGAAAGGACCTTGAGGGCTTCTGCTAAATGAAATAAGTCCGACAGAGAGGGACAAATACTGGATATCTCACTTACGTGTGGAATCTAAAAAATAAAAAAAAGAAAAAGAAAGAAACAAAACCGAAAACAAAACCCAAACTCTTAGAAAAGAGATCAGATTTGCCATTATCAGAGGCAGGTGGTGGTGGTGGTGGACGGCGGGGGGGTGGGGTGGGGGAGGGAGTGTTGCGGGGAGGGGGGATTGGATGTAGGTGGTCACAAACTCTCATTTATAAGATAGACAAATCCTACAGATGGGATGTACCACATGGTGACTATAGTTAACACTGCTGTACGGTGTGCTTCAAAGTTGCTAAGAGGGCAGATCTTAAGAGTTCTCATCACAAGGCAAAAACCATTTCTCTCTTCTTTGTCTTGTTTCTCAATGAAAAAACCCATAGTGGCCTCTTGTATCTCCATAAGAAACCCAAAAGTTACCAAAGAGAATATCCAAGATTTATTTTTTTTTAAATTAAACTTTTATTTTCAGCTAATTATGGATTCACATGCAGTTGTAAAAAAAAAAAAATCAACACAAATCTATGTACCCTTTACCCAGTTTCCCTCTATTGGTAACATTGTACAAAACTATCCTCAACTGTCACGACCAGGAAATTGACATCAAAACCATCCACTGATCTTTCTATGTGTATTTAGTTGTATGCATCTTAAAAAATCACAGTGGGGCTCCATTTAGATGCCCTACCCAAGACCCCCTCCCTAAGATGATTCTGGGGTGCAGTGGGAATGGACGGTTAGGAGAGATGGGAGAAAGATTTTGGAAGAAGGAGTGACTCTCTCTCTCTGCCATGTGGCTTTGGGCTTCAGGGGACTTTTCAGGTCGGGGGAACTTATGGAGACCCTAGGGGTTGCTGTCTTGACTCCCAGCTGTGGACTTCTTACCCTGGAGGGGGATTTGAATCATGTGTAATGAAATCTCGGGGTCAAGCACAGAGTGCATCTTCTGGGCTCAGGGAGGCCAGTGTCAAGTGGACAAGTCCCCGGCCCCCACTGACACCCCACCCCAGATCCCTCCCCACTCAAGGCCAGCCTCACGGGCAGACAGGGGACTCAGGCTGTCGCTGTTACCTCCTCCAGGAAGCCCCCGACCACGCTGGCCCTGTCCAGCCCTGGGCTCATCCACGTGGGGGGACTGGTTGTTTTCCATCCCCCGGCACGAGGTGGCTGTGCGTAGAAAGAGCCATAGTTGCGGTCAGAAAGCCGCGTGCTGGTCTAGGCTCCCCCGTTCACGGAATGTCCTTAGGGAAGTGTGCCTGTGCCCCTGATGCCCCTTCCTCATCTTTGAGATGGGGATGCTGTGAGGACTGAGGGCGAGAAATCACTGACAGATGTGCAGGATTACCCCCATCTTCATGGTCGAAAGCAGCCCCTTAACACAGGGTATCTATTTGCTGGGCCTGAACACGGTGGGCCAGGGGCCAGGGGTCCTGGAGGCCGTCTCTGTCAAGGTCAGGGGGGCATTAGCCCTCCCTCCTCAGCCCATCGCTTGGGTTTGTGCCCAAGGCCTGGCCTTTCTGCCCATCCTTTTTGGGCTTTCAGGGGCCAAGGAGAAACTGCAGGGCTGTGTTAGGCTTCTCTGTTTCAAAGCATTTCAGTGGGACCCCCCCCCCCCCGAAGCCCAACTGGGCTGTTGTTCTTATAACAACTTGTCAAGGGGGCAGTTCTCAGCAGGTAATTGGCCTAAAGCAGCCTATGGGTTCATCACACTTTTTTTTTTTTTTTTAAGATTTTATGTATTTCTTTATTTGAGAGGGAGAGAGAGAGAGATTGTGCACTTGCACGAGTTGGGGAAAGGGCGGACACCCTGCTGAGCGCCGCTGCCTCGGGAGCCTGAGGCATGGGGTCAGGTGTGCTTGGACACGGCAGTTCCAGTTTCGACGTTCATGCCCGTGTCCCCTCCCACACACCTCTGCCCCATTGTTCTCCTATGACTTCCTGTTTCCTTGCTTCCAAACCACAAATTCCCATTCCTTTCCAGTGCCTGTGGACTTTGTTCACATCCTGGATCAAGTGTTTATGTCTGAGCATGACGGAACACCTGGTGCAGAGGGCTGGGGGGACCCTGTCCTCAGGCCCAGGCAGGCCGGAGCTATGGGACTCCTGGCCACCGGCATAGGGACCAGGGGACCCGGAACCCAGGAGCCCCCTGCTCTTCCTCCGGCAGGCTGTGGGATCTGCTTCCCGCGATGGCCCCGAGGGAGCCGTAACCTGATAACCCCTCTCCCCTCCCCACCGTATTGAGTCATTAGCCCCGGGGGAGCCTTAGTTTCCACATGAGTAAATGGCACTATTAGACCAGGTCCCTGTTTCTCAGCATTTGGAAGATGATCACTTGCATCAGAATCACAGGAGTGGAGGTGGAGTGTTTGCTAGAAATGCACACTAGTGCGTTTCACATTCTAAGTTCCAGGAAAACACCCCCATCTGATGGGTTCCAGCTGCCAGCTAGCTCCCCAGTAGGCTTCCCACTCCAACATGGGGAGGGAGGCAGCCTTGCTCCGTCACGTAGCCCTCCTTCGTTCCCCCCCAGTCACTGAGTTCAAGAGGCCAGGTGAGAGCCAGAGCCCTGGGGGAGGACTTCCCTGGTTTGCTCTGGCCTCTTGTGGGGATGCCCAGCCCACCCTCTCCCTGCGGCTATAGGAGGTTGCACTCCTGCATGTCTCTGGAGTGTGGGAGTCCCCCCTGGGCTCACTGGCAATTTTTAACGGCTCATCTTCCTCATAGCTGCCCATCACCGGATTCTCCCCTGAGTTCTGCAGGGAGGGAAGGAAGCAAAGAAAAGATAAGGCTAACCTGGACTTCTCTCCCGCATTAGTGGTTAACCGCATCCAGAGTGCTCAGATGCCCCATTAGGCAGCTTTGGAAAGGCGATTTAGCCTTGGAGTCACAAAACCGGTGGATGGATTGTGCCTAACGTTAACAGCATAAACCGATGGTTCTCAACCTGGGTGATTTTCTCCCAGAGGACATTTTGGCAGTATCTGGGGGACATTTGGATTGTCACAACTTGGGGAGGGAGCCTACTGGCATGGAGGGGTGGAGGTCAGGGGTCCTGCTAGTTACCCTACGAGATGCTGGAAGGCCCCCACGACCAAGAAGGGTCTGTGGGCACTGGGGTGGCTCAGTCGGTTAAGTGTCTGCCTTTGGCTCAGGTCCTGGGATTGAGCCCCGAATTGGGCTCCCCGCTCAGCAGGGAGTCTGTTTCTCTCTCTCCTTCTGGCCCTCTTCGCATTACTCATGCTCATGCTCTGTCTCTCTCTCTCCCTCAAATAAATAAATAAAAAAAATCATAAAAAAACAAAGTGCTCGGCCCCAAATGTCAGTATTGCTGGGGTGGACAAACCGTGTCGTAAGCTCAGACTTCAGTTTCTCGATAAAGTGGAGTCAGTCTAGATCAATGTTTTTTTTTTTTTTTTTTAAAGATTTTGTTTATTTATTTGACAGAGACAGAGAGATCACAAGTAGGAAGAGAGGCAGGCAGAGAGAGAGAGGGAAGCAGGCTCCCTGCCGAGCAGAGAGCCCGATGTGGGGCTCGATCCCAGGACCCTGAGATCATGACCTGAGCTGAAGGCAGAGGCTTTAATCCACTGAGCCACCCAGGTGCCCCTAGATCAATGTTTTTCAAGCCAAGTCATAACGTATGGATTTAAAATTAATTGGTGTAACCAGCATTTAAAGAAATGGAATGGAAGAGAATAGAAAACCTTAGAAGGTGTCAGAGTGCAGGGGGCACGGGAGGGGTAAGTGACGTGAAGTGTGTGAGTGTGTGCATACAGCCTCATGAAGTCAACTGGGTTTTTACTCTGCTTTCAGGCAAAAACGTATTAAAGCCACCTGTTTAGGGCGCCTGGCTGGCTCAGTGGGCTAAAGCCTCTGCCTTCGGCTCGGGTCATGATCTCAGGGGTCCTGGAATCAAGCCCTGCATCGGGCTCTCTGCTCGGCGGGGAGCCTGCTTCCTCCTCTTTCTCTGCCTGCCTCTCTGCCTACTTGTGATCTCTCTGTGTCAAATAAATAAATAAAATCTTAAAAAAAAAAAGCCACCTGTTTAGACCATCCCCAAGAGCCTTCTTGTTGCCATGGTGTTTCTCTCTCTCTCTCTTTTTAAGATTTATATTTTTAAGTAAACTCTGCACCCAACATGGGGCTCGAACCCACGACCCCAGAATCGCAAGCTCTCAAGACTGAGCCAGCCAAGTGCTCCCATAGTGTGTTTTTCTGTATTGAAGTCTTCTTCAGGACACTTTCAAAAATCTCCTTGCTGCCCCCCTGCTTTGGGTGTGGAGTGATCGGCTCCTCAGATGTCCAGGGTTGGAAATCCTGCAGACTCCTTGACGTTCAGTCCTCACCAAGGGTCCCAAACCCAGGAGGAAAATGGGGCCCCCGGACAAGTGAAGACCCTGGGCAGCCAGTCCTACCTCCTCTGACAGGGCGCTGCCTCACACAGTCTCTGCTCTGCAACCACTCCCTGCCTTCCCAAGGCCTTCCCGCCCTCCAGCCACAGGCTCCCTGGCGGCCTTGTTCTCCAGAGCCCTTTGGAATCCCCATGAAATGGCGGGAGATTCCACAGGGAGAGGCATACAGGAATTCCTCTTGTTTCCAGAAACGAGATGCCTTTGGCTCAGGGGCAACACGCTGGTCGAGTTACCAGTGAGGCAGGGGCAGGACTGCCTATCCATCTGCTCTGTGACACTGGGCATGATGGCAAGGAAAGTCGTACTGATGGGGAGACAGGTCTGTGCTCACACGGGATCCAGAGCCCCTGACTTCCTGGGCTCGTCTATCCTTTCCCACAGGCAGGTGGTGCGTGGAGCTGTGAATGTGTGGGCTGAGCTCCAGAACAGGCCCAGGAAGGGAGCTGTGAAGGCCCAGGGGCACGGAAGGCTCCGGGGAGGGACTCCCAACTGGAAGTGGTCACCAGCCTGTCCCATTTGCTTGTTTCTTCAAGATTATACTGCAGAAATGTCCAAACAGTTAGAAATGTTGAAAGAGTAAGACAACGAGGGGTGCCTGGGTGGCTCAGCCTTTGTGTGTCTCCCTTCCGCTCGGGTCATGATCCTGGGGTCCTGGGATTGAGCCCCACATTAGGCTCCCTGCTCACCGGGGACCCTGCCTCTCCCTCTCCCACTTTCCCTGCTTGTGTTCCTGCTCTCGCTGTCTCTTTCTCTGTCAAATAAACAAATGATCTTAAAAAAAAAAAGAAAAAAGAATAAGAGCGAACACGCAGATGCCCACCCCTCAGAGTCTACCATTAACCTTTAACTCTATTTGTCTAATCACCTATCTATGCAGTTGTGTTTGTTTTTGGCTAATTTCTTGCTGTCAGAAAGTTTGCTTAACTCTTTAAAGACTTGCTCGCTGCAAAACCGTTCTAAGTGAAAATGCAGAACAGGCGAGCTCCTCAAGCAAACAGGACAAAAACCCCTTTAATGTAGTTGGCGTCTCATTTTCATCCTGACAGCGTTGGCCCAGAGCTCTGCAGACTGTGGTTTGTGGGCTGCGGGGTGGTCTGGGGGCTTTTCCTGGGGGCCCCTGAGCTGCTAAGAATGGATCGTTCAGGAATCTAGTCTTAGACTGGGCCAGGTATTTACCTGTGACTCCTTCACTGAAATCTCACCAGCTGCGCCCGTGCGGGCCGTGACTCATTGCTGTCCTCCAGCAGCTCGGTCCCCTCAGGCCTCAGCTGGGGAACTCCTCCTCTCTGACGTCAGTGGCCCAAACCATGGCAGCAGCACCTCATGCCAGCAAACCTTCTCGTCTCCTGCACTTAGTTCCACAGACATTCTTTTTTTTTTTAAGATTTTATTTATTTATTTGAGAGAGAGAGAGAGAGAGAGAGAGAGCAAGAACAGGGGGAGATATAGAGGGAGAAGCAGACTCCCTGCTGAGCAAGGAGCCCGATGTGGGGCTCGATCCCAGGACCCTGGGATCATGACTCAAGTGGAAGGCAGCTGCTTAACTGACTGAGCCACCCAGGAGCCTCAGTTCCACAGACTTTCTTGCCTCTTCTTTTGCTGAGCCCACACTCTTCGAGGAGAGGGACTATTTCCTCATTTTCAAGGTCAGCCTCTTCGCCTGGGTCCTTTGCCCTATTTCCGCAGGTTCCCTCAGGCACTGAGCCCCGTCTTCGACCCCCTTTTCTCCAGCATCTTCCATCTCTGTGTGCCCCGCTGCCCTTCATCTTTCCTGGTTTCAGCAACGTCCTGGTCCCCCAGGCTGGAGCCTCAGACTCCACATCGTCCCTTCTGGCTCCTTCACCTCCGCCGCCAGCCAGTAATCTTTGGAGACCGCCGGTTCTCAGGGCGTCGCGGTGGGATTAGTCTCCATGGTGCTGCGGCAACGGGGGCTCCTGCTCATCCTCCTGCTCTCAGATCACTGCCCCCGCCCCCGCCTCTGTGTCCGCCCCTCACAACGGAACCCTTGTTCGGAGATGATTTTCTCATGCGTTTGCCTACTCACACATCTCTCACGGCAATATCGATCCTGCATCGCCTCCTTCCTGAGATTCCCACGAGGAGTGAGGCACTTAGCCAGCAAGAATTCTAAACATCTCCCAGAGGCTCACATTCAGTAAACTGAGACAGAACTCATGAACCTCCATTTTATTTTATTTTTTTAAAGATTATTTATTTATTTGTCAGAGATGGGGAGAGCACAAGCAGGGGGAGCAGCAGAGGGAGGGGGAGAAGCAGACTCCCCGCTGAGTAGGGAGCCTGATGCGGAACTCGATCCCAGGATCTTGGGATCATGACTTGAGCCGAAGGCAGACGTTCAACGGACTGAGCTTGCCAGGCCTCCCATGAATCTCCATTTAAAACAAAGAGCCCAGGGATTCTGGTTTGGGCTGTTTTAAGAGAACAATTTACATAACTCTATCCTAGGTTACCTGTTACAGATAACTCACAATGTTGCTTTTATTTGCTGCCTTACAATATGGTCAATTACTGCCTGCTTATTTTACTTAGATTGTAAATTCCCAGGTGGTTCAGTTGGTTAAGTATCTGCCTTTGGCTCAGGTCGTGATCCCAGGATCCTGAGATCAAAGCCCTCATTGGGCTCATTGCTCAGTGGGGAGTCTGCTTCTCCCTCACCCTGCCATTCCCCCTGCTTGTATACACTCTCTCTCTGTCAAATAGATGAATAAAATCTTTAAAAAAAAAAAGAAGAAGAAGAAGATTGTAAGCTCCCAGAAAGGGTCATGCTTTTATAGTTTTCTTTTGAGAAAAGGAAGAGACTATTAGCGGGCTATGTGTCCAGAAGGCATTCAGTAAATATTTTCAGATGTACGGAAAAATGAATGAGGAAATGATATTTATGGGAAGATTTTTAAAAAAATATTTTATTTATTTATTTGACAGAAAAAGAGAGAGAGCACAAGCAGGGGGAGCGGCAGGCAGAGGGAGAGGGAGAAGGAGAAGCAGGCTCTCCTCAGAGCAGGGAGCCCAACGCGGGACTCGATCCCAGGACCCTGAGATCATGACCCGAGCCGAAGGCAGAGGCCTAACCGACTGAGCCACCCAGGCGCCCCATATGGGAAGATTTTTGTTGCTCATTTAAGTCATTGTGTGTGTGGAGGGGTGAGTTTTCCACAGAGATGAGATTTGTGATGTACGTAAGATGATTAGAAACAAATGTCCTAACTTTCTTGGTAAGAATCACTGATACTGACTCTTTTCTCTTTCAGGGGGCTTCCAAAATGGCAAGAGAGTGAGCCTCTCTGTGTATCTCGGAGAATTTTTTGACATCCACTTATTTGTCAATGGTACTGTGCTGCAGGGGACCCAAAGGTAAGTCAGAAGCCAGGAATGTCTGAGTTAGAAAGGACAGGATGCTAGGACAGTTTGGGGGTTTGGGGGGTGGTGCCTGAGGGGCTCAGTATATTAAGCATCTACCTCTGGCTCAGGTCATGTTCCCAGGGTCCTGGGATCGAGCCCTGCATTGGGCTCCCTGTTCAGAGGGGACCCTGCTTCTCCCTCTGCCTGCTGCTCCCCATGCGTGTGCTCTCTCTCTCATGCTGCCCGCCCTCCCAATAAATAAATAAAATCTTAAAAAAAAAAAAAGGACCCTGGGGATCCCTCTTGCAACCCCCTCGTTTTTTCCAGCCAAGGGAGCGGGGCCCCAGAGAGAGGAAGTAAATGTGCCCAGGAAAAGTGAGTGGCAGGGCTGGGAGACACCTCTGTGTCCCGATTCCTGCCTGGTCTAGGCCCTCAGTGACTTTGAACCAAGGTCTCAATCCTGGAGCAAGGGGTTGGGGTTGGAAGGTGGGAGAGACACCCAGGAACTCACAAGAAGCACGCTTCCCAGGGGCGCCTGGGTGGCTCAGTCGTTAAGCGTCTGCCTTTGGCCCAGGTCATGATCCCAGAGTCCTGGGATTGAGCCCCGCATCGGGCTCTCTGCTCAGCAGGAAGCCTGCTTCTCCCATTACCATTCCCTCTGCTTGTGTTCCCTCTCTCTCTGTTTCTCTCTGTCAAATAAATAAAATCTTAAAAAAAAAAAAAAGAAGCACGCTTCCTGACCTCGTCCTTGTCCTTCCAGCATCTCCATGCCCTATGCCTCCAACGGGCTGTACCTGGAGACCGAGGCTGGCTACTACAAGCTGTCCAGTGAGGCCTACGGCTTTGGGGCCAGAATCGACGGCAATGGCAACTTTCAAGTCCTGCTGTCAGACAGATACTTCAACAAGACCTGTGGGCTCTGTGGCGACTTTAACATCTTTGCCGAGGATGACTTCAGGACGCAGGAAGGTAAGCGTCTCTCGGATACCATTTCCCTGGAGTTGTGGTATTGCTTGTCATTTCTCCACTTACAAACCTTCACTAACACCCCTCCCCAGGCTCCCCATGTTTATTCTGCCAACCTAAACTCGGAGCCTTCCACCTCACTGCCTAGACCTGCCCCCAAACCACATCTTGGTTCGACTTGGCTTTGCTCACAGCAGCTTACACAGGGTAGGTGGTTGGTTGGTAGGTGCTGGATGGTCTGAACAGACCCTCCCGAATGAGTACAGTAGAACTTCATGGAGGAAGTCTATACAGGGTGGTCCATAGTCCAAAAAGGCCAGCCTATATGCGTGTTTATGAGCAATAGAAGATAATATGGATGATGTGGAAACCACTACTTATCTCTAATCATCTTTTGATGACTTCAATCACATACTTCAATCACATTTAACCAGCGAGGCTTCCTTACAAAAGCTGAACATTTGTACATAAGTTCTTCTTCCTTATGACCCAATTACCCTCTGATCTAGAGAAACAGTTGCCCATTTCTTTCATTTCACTGTATATGTTGGGAAATAGTAAGATCATTTGTTTTTGTCTTCTCTAGCACTGATTTCTCAAACTTGGCATCATCCGAGATGTAAGGCTATACATTTTCCTCTAAATGCCATCTTAGCCACACCAATTTTAGTATTTTCATCTTCATTTAGTTCTGTGGATTTTCTAATTGCCATGGAATTCTTTCTTAACCTGTAAGAGGGTGTTCGAAATTTCTAGATGTTTAGAATTTCTAAAGTTATTTTTTGTAACTAAATTGATTTCTACTTTAGAAATTTGGGGAGATTTGTTTGTGACCTCCTATGTGATCTTTTTATGCTCTAAACGAATGTGTTCTCTGCTTGGTGCAGGATTCTATATATACTTATTGAATTAAGTTTGTTAATTATGTTATGCAAATATTCTGTATATTTACTTCTTTTTGTCTTCTTCAACTACCCATTACTAAGAGAGCTGTATTAAATTTTTCTACAGTGGTGGTGAACTTGTCAATTTCTTCATGTAATTCTATCAAGTTTTCTTTATATATCTGAGCCTTTGCAATTC
>JAQQSY010000520.1:0-15025 GCA_028646535.1 Procyon lotor | reverse complement strand
TGTCCTCCTGTGTGTTCTCTGTGTCATACTGCTCTTCCAATGTAATCAACCATTTTTACTGTGATACTGTCCCTTTGTTGGCATTGTCCTGTTCTGATACCTACGTTCCAGAAACAGCAGTGTTTACCTTTTCAGGGACCAATTTGTTTTTCTCTATGATTATTGTTTTAACATCGTACTTCAACATTGTCCTTGCCATTTTGAGGATACGGTCTGCAGAGGGCAGACGAAAAGCCTTTTCCACCTGTGCCTCTCACATGATGGCTGTCACTGTGTTCTATGGGACCCTTCTCTTCATGTATTTGCAACCAAGGACCAACCACTCATTAGGTACTGATAAAATGGCCTCTGTCTTCTACACCTTGGTGATACCAATGCTGAATCCCCTCATTTACAGCTTAAGGAACAAGGATGTGAAGGATGCACTGAAGAGATTCCTAAAGAACCCTTGTCAGTCTTTCAAATTAAGGTAAATTTAAAACTACAGTTGTCCTCATTTAAGACAAATCTCTGAAAAGCTAATCTGCTCCTGAAAAACTAATCTCTGTTAAATGCAGAGGCAATAGTTAAAAATTCCATGGATTTCAATGGTTAAATCTTAACCCTTTCTATTCTGACCTCAAATATCCAACTTTCCCCAACACAAAGATATAGTAGTTGACCAAGGGAAGTACACTTATTTAAGTAGTAAATAATAATTTCAAAATAAATACACTGGAGGGTATTATGCTAAGTGAAATAAGTCAGTCAGAGAAAACCAGTTATCACATAATCTCTCTGATATGAAGAATTTGAGAGGCAGGGTGGGGGGTTTTGGGGAGGTGGGGAGAGAAATGAAACAGGATGGGATGGGGAAGGAGACAAACCATAAGAGACTCCTAAACTCATGAAACGAACTAATGGTGGCTGGGAGGTTGGGGGGTAGGAACAGGGTGGCTGGGTTGTGGACATTGGGGAGGGTATGTGCTATGGTAAGTGCTGTGAAATGTGTAAGCCTGATGGTTCACAGACATGTACCCTGGGGCAAATAATACATTATATGTTAATAAAATTTAAAAAATAAAGACTTCTCTTAAAAATAAAATAAAATAAATCAATTTAAAAAACTAATTTAAAAAATTTTAAAAATACATTTGAAAGTGCAACACAACTTGCTACTGGGTTTTTGTAATTTCTAGCCATGGAAGAGGAAGTCTGAGAGCTGACAAAGGAATATGAGAACCATTTTTTGGAATATGGTTGAATCAGGTCATCCTACTTGCCATAGATCTGTTCTTTTCAACTATTAAAAGTTTTATTTTTCCTTTTTGGTGTATTTTGTGTTTCAATTTCTTAACTTTTTTGAATCCATTTTTGTCCTGCACTTGATGTAAATTTGAATAACAGAAAAAGGAGTCTTCAGGTGAGAATAAAAACTAAATTAAAAAAATGCTTAGGAGTACCTTGATGGCTCAGATTGTTGGGCTTCTACCTTCAGCTCAGATCATGATCTCCAGGTCCTGGGATTGGAGATCCCATGTCTAGCTTTCAGCTCAACTGGAAGTCTGCTTCTCCCTCTCCCTCTCCCTCTGCCTCTGCCTCTCCTCTTGCTTGTCATCTGTCTCTGTCTCTGTCTCTCTCTCAAATGAATGGACAGAATCTTAAAAAAAAAAAAGCTTATGCATATATTGAAATAGAACATTTAGCAAAACAGAAAAAGAAAGCATACAAATGGGGATTTTACTTTTTAAATGCTCTCACGTGTTGTATATACACAAAGCAAAATGTTGATATTTATCCTGATATGATATAAAATTAATATTCTTTGTGTCATAGTCTCAAAGCAAACACTGTCGTATAGAGTTCATTGTCTGTGTTATGGATTCCTAACAACAAATTTCATTACTTTTAGTATTTTTATTTAGTGCGTTTTGGAGTAAAGTGTTATTAGAACAAAAATAAACCATTGTCTTCAAAGTGACACTAACTCTCAAGGACACTGGGATAAAAAAAGTTAACAGTCATTATGTGCAATAGCTCCTTCTGTAGATGTAAAATGCTCCCAATTTATAATAGAGTAAAGGACACTAGTCAGGTCATGCAAGTCAGGCAACATCTGGAAATAAATTAGATGTGAAATTTTCAGGGATTCTGAAAGGCAAACATAGGAACCATGACACTCAGAACTGTGAGTCAATTTCTCATTTTAGTAATAAATAAACAGCAAAGCTGAAAACAGAAAGTCACACTATATGATGGATACTTTTGGTATCTTTTTTCTATGATAGGCAGCACGTTCACAGTTCTGGGGATTTGGACATGGGCATCTTTGGTGCGTAGGTGAAGACATTATTCTGCCTAAAACATCTACATTTATATTGGCATATATTCCGTAGCTAGGCAATCTAAAATCTAATACCTGTTTCATTCATTAGTACTCAATGAGATAGTTTCTCAAAAGCTTACATACTATATACCCTTTCTGCATATATTAGCTACAAAATTTATCCTAAATCAACTATACACAAAGTCCTCTTTTATTTGAAGGATAAGCTGAAATTATTTGGTTCAAAGGTAACAAAGTGTATGAACACATACACATGTGCTTACACATCACTTGTACACATTTATCAGAAATGAATCAACCCAATCAACCAATCAGGCAGGCATATCAGCCCAGTACCAGTTGTCCATGGAGTAAGATAGGGAAGATAATTGATATGGCAGCTTTGACCTCCAATTGATCAAAGCTTACCCTGTCAGATGTTAGATTAAGGCACCTGTACTTCCAGCTTATCCCTAACTACCTGGAGGTTCCATGGCTTTTGTGTCCATATAGTGACAACGAAATTCCCTGGTGGTGAAGGACAGAAAAGATGCAGGACACAGCCATAAAGCAAGATCTGACAACACCTGTGAAAGCTAGGACACACTTCAAACAGCACCACAGGACCCCTCCTTCTGCAGCTATCACAGAAGCAGTAACTTTGACCTGATTCCATATATAAGGATACTCTAAGTAGAAAACATTACAGGTGCATAAATCTTGTGTGGCAGACACTGAATCCTTTCAAGATCGTGAAAATAAGAAAAAAGATCAAACTTTCCCAAATTCAGCATAGTAAATGAGTTTAAACCCCAAAACTGACTGAAGGACCATTTTCACAGCAGCTCATTTTGTTTTGAAGCACTGTAATCACATATCCCAGAATTTTACTTATGACCCAAGACATGTCTGGTATCCAATGTTTCCTACGATATCAATAATAATAAAACATAACAGAAATTGGCATGTTTATGAA
Organism: Procyon lotor; assembly: GCA_028646535.1. Taxonomy (NCBI): domain Eukaryota; kingdom Metazoa; phylum Chordata; class Mammalia; order Carnivora; family Procyonidae; genus Procyon; species Procyon lotor. The sequence continues at coordinate 11,744 of JAQQSY010000520.1, read as the reverse complement.
TATTTTGTTTCAATTCAAAAGTTTCAATTCAAAATTGTGAGGCTTCCAATGGAGATTTTCTTGTCCCTTAAGGTCTAGATAAACTTGGTTTGAGCTGCTAATGCCATCTCCCTGCAAGTTCATAAGCCTTCACCAGATGTCTACGTGCCATGGATCACATCTATCATCTCTGCTTTCCAAATGGCTCTTTCCACAAGCCACCTCCATGGAAAGGAAAATTCCTTTCAAAGAAACCATTCAAAAAAGTAGAAATCAGCGCAAGTATGGAGACAAGTTAGAGGTTTGTATGGTGGGATCAGGTCTTCTTACGCTTAGAGAAACTCAGCTACATCACCACAAAATAATTCTCCACTGCTCTTCTTAAATCCCCAGATTTAAGCCTTGGGCTGACTCCTCGTCTTACTCCTTCTCTTTGTACCACATTTTTTTTCTCTGTATCTCTCTGTGTCTATACATTTCATGCTTCGACCATTGGAACTACAAACCCTGAAACAGAAAGACAGTGTGGGAGGCACTCAGGACCAGCATACAGCAGGGATAGAGATTGGCTGCCCACAGGCAGGGGTTGTGCCTCCACACAGGAGTCAGGCTACAGTTCAGACATTTCTCCACATCTGCCAGGAGGATGGGAAGTCAGCTAGACAAATGCCCAAGAGGAAAAGCAGGATTTGGAGGTCACCCTCCCCTTCTCTGCTACAAGGTATGTTAGTGTTTTGTCACTTTAATAACTACTTTATCAGCATTTTCACTGTGATAAGCATTCAAATAGTTTCATTACATTAAAATTACTGTATATCTGTCTTCGTTATAATCTCTGAATTTCTTTATTGACATGGGTTATACCTCGTGCAACTTTCTATTTCAGATCCAGATCAATATTTGAATACCTTTAAAAAAATAATGTATTACATCAAGTAAGACAATTTTAGCTTTATAAAGTTAAGTTGGATTTAACTATTTGTTGTAACATTTACTATGTGTACCAGTGGTACATATTCATAAGTTGGATGTCCGGAGCATGAAAATGCTTGGATACTGAAGGTGGGATATATATTAATGAAAGAAATCTTTAAGTAGAACCAACTTATTTAAATAAATTAAATGTACTTATTTTTCCCAAGTCAAGGATGCAAGAGATACATTGCAGACATGTTCACTCATGGGTCAGGGGGGACCACACACACAAAGTTATTAATTGTGGTGAGGCATGTAAAAGTCAAAATGAATAAAACTCAAAAACATATAGTTGAGTGAAAACCTTAAAATAACAGAAATAAGTTATATAAGAGCATGTGTGTGCACTGTAAAACATATATTCTCTTTATAAAACTACATTTCATTTTAAGAACATATATCAACTTTTGTAGGGAAAGGAAACTGAAGTAGAGGTGGGAATAAGGAAGAAAAGGAAAAAGGAGTTGGAAAAGTTGAGGTAAATGAAGTGCAATGCTTAAATAAAATGGGTTAACACAAAATATTTCATGTTTACTTGATGGAAGATGAAATAAAAGTGTAAGAATAGCAATCAAAGTAAAATATAGTAAATGTATTCCATTTCTAAGAATGCCATGTCTAATTGGCTTTATCTGGATCAAACAATCATTTGTCCTGTCCATGTATATTTTTTGTAGAGTACAGTATATTTTTATTTTTTTTAAAGATTTTATTTATTTGACAGAGAGAAACACAGCAAGAGAAGGAACACAAGCAGAGGGAATGGTAGCGGGAGAGGCAGGCCTCCTGCTGAGCAGGGAGCCCGATGCGGGCCTCGATCCTAGGACTCTGTGATCATGACCTGAGCCGAAGGCAGATGCTTAACGACTGAGCCACCCAGGTGCACCAAGTACAGTATATTTTTAAATATATTTTTTAAATTTAAATCAACTGGGCACCTGCATGGCTCAGTGGGTTAAGCCTCTGCCCTCAGCTCAGGTCATGATCTAAGGGTCCTGGGATTGAGCCCCACATCAAGCTCTCTGCTCAGCAGGGAGCTTGCATCCCCCTCTCCCTCTGCCTGCCTCTCTGCCTACTTATGATTTCTTTCTCTCTGTCAAATAAATAAAATATTTAAAAAATTTAAATTCAATTAATTAATATATAATGTATTATTTATTTCAGGGGTACAGGTCTGTGATTCATCAGTCTTCCATAATACCCAGTGCTCATTACAAAACATATCCTCCCCAGTGTCAGTCACCCAGTTACCCTGTCCCCCCAACCCCATCCCCTCCAGCAACCCTCAATTTATTTCCTAAGATTAAGAGTCTCTTATGAATTTTCTCCCTCTCTGGTTTTATCTTGTTTCATTTTTTTTTCTCTCTTCCCCTATGATCCTCTGCCGTGTTTCATAAATTCCACATGTCAGTGAGATTCTATGATAGTTGTCTTTCTCCGATTGACTTATTTTGCTTAGCATAATACCCTCTAATTCCATGTACGTCATTGCAAAAGGTAAGTTCATTTTTTGATGGCTGGGTAATATTCCATTGTGTGTGTGTGTATATATACATATATATACACATATATATACATATATATACATATGTATATATATGTATATATACCACATCTTCTTTATCCATTCATCTGTTGATGAACATTTAGGCTCTTTCCATAATTTGGCTATTGTTGACACTGCTTCTATAAATACTGGGGTGCAGGTGGTCCTTCAGATCACTACATTTGTATCTTTGGTATAAATACCCAGTAGTGCAATTGCTGGATCATAGGATAGCTCTATTTTCAACTTTTTGAGGAACCTCCATACTGTTTTCCAGAATGGCTACACCAGCTTGCATTCCCACAAACAGTGTAGGAGGGTTCCCCTTTCTCCTCTTCCTCGCCATCGTCTGTTGTTTCCTGACTTGTTAATTTTAGCCATTCTGACTGGTTTGAGGTGGTATCTCATTGCGGTTTAGATTTGTATTTCCCTGATGCCGAGTGATGTTGAGCACTTTTTCATGTGTCTATTGGCTACTTAGATGTCTTCTTTAGAGAAATGGCTGGGAGAAATGCCTGTTCATGTCTTCTGCCCATTTCTTGACTGGATTGTTTGTTTTTTTGTGTGTTGAGTTTGATAAGTTCTTTATAGGTTTTGGATACTAGCCCTTTATCTGATATGTTATTTGCAAATATCTTCTCCCATTCTGTCAGTCTTTTGGTTTTGTTAACTGTTTCCTTTGCTGTACAAAAGCTTTGTATCTTGATGAAGTCCCAATAGCTCATTTTTGCTGTTGTTTCCCTTGCCTTTGGAGACGTGTCTAGCAAGAAGTTGCTGTGGTTGAAGGCAAAGAAGTTGCTACCTGTGTTCTTCTCAAGGATTTTGATGGATTCCTGTTTCACATTTAGGTCTTTCATCCATTTTGAGTCTATTTTTGTGTGTGGTGTAAGGAAATGGTCCAGTTCCATTCTTGTGCATGTGGTTGTTCAATTTTCCCAAGACCATTTGCTGAAGAGATTGTTTTTTTCCATTGGATATTCTTTCCTGCTTTGTCAAAGATTAGTTGACCATGGAGTTTAGGGTCCATATCCGAGTTCTCTATTCTGTTCCATTGATCTATGCGTCTGGCTTTGTGTCAGTACAATGCTGTCTTGGTGATTACAGCTTTGTAATATAGCTTAAAGTTAGGCATTGTGATGCCCCCAGCTTTGGTTTTCTTTTTTTTCATATCCCTTTATCTATTTGGGGTCTTTTCTGGTCCCATACAAAATTTAGGATTATTTGTTCCAGTTCTGTGAAAAAAGTTGATGGTATTTTGATAGGGGTTCCACTGAATGTGTAGATTGCTCTAGGAAGCATAAACATTTTAACAATATTTGTTCTTCTAATCCATGAGCATGGAAGATTTTTCTATTTCTTTGTGTCTTCCTTAATTTTTTCCATGAGCATTCTATAGTTTTTTGAGTATGAATCCTTTGCCTCTTTAGTTAGGTTTATTCGTTGTTATTTTGTGGTTTGGGGTGCAGTTGTAAATGGGATCAACTCCTTAATTTGTCTTTCCTGTCTCATTATTGGTGTATATAAATTTTGATTTATGTGCATTGATTTTATATTTGCCACTTTACTGAATTCCTGTATAAGTTCCAGCAATTTTGAGGTAGAGTCTCTGGGTTTTCCACATAGAGACATTTCCACATGAGTGGACATGTGATGTCCACTCATGACATAGAGTATCATGTCATCTGCAAAAAGTAAGAGTTTAACTTCTTGTTTGCCAGTTCAGATGCCTTTATTTCTTTTCATTTTCTGATTGTTGAGGCTAGGACCTCTTGTACCGTGTTGAACAGCAGTGGTGATAGTGGACACCCCTGCCATGTTTCTGATCTTAGGGAAAAAGCTCTCAGTTTTTCTCTATTGAGAATGATATTCGCTATGGGTTCTTCATAGATGGAATTCATGATATTGAGGTATGTACCCTCTATCCCTACACTGTGAAGAGTTTTAATCAAGAAAGGATGCTACACTTTCTCAAATGCTTTTACTGCATCTATTAAGAGGATCATATGTTTCTTGTCCTTTTTTTTTATGTAGTGCATCGCATTGATTGCTTTGCAGATATTGAATCAACCTTGGAGCCCAGGAATAAATCTCACATGGTTAAACTAAATAATCCTTTTATTCTACTGTTGGTTCCTATTGTCTAGTATTTTGGTGAGAATTTTTGCACCTGTGTTCAACAGGGATATTGGTCTGTAATTCTCCTTTATGGTGGGATCTTTTTCTGGTTTGGGGATAATTCAGGTCTTATAAAATGTGTTTGGAAGTTTTCCTTCCATTTCAATTTTTTGAAAAGGTTCAGAAGAATAGGTATTAATTCTCTATATGTTGTAGTAGAATTCTCCTGGGAAACCATTTAGCTCTAGGCTCTAGGCTCTTGTTTGTTGGGAGATTTTTGTTTACTGCTTCAATTTTTTGCTGATCGAGGTTCTGTTCAAGTTTTCTATTTCTTCCTGGTCCAGTTTTAGTAGTTTATATGTCTCTAGGGTTGCATCCATTTCTTCCAGATTGCCTAATTTGTCAGCATATAGTGTCATAATATGTTCTTATAAGTGTTTGTATTTATTCGGTGTTGTGATCTCTCCTCTTTCATTCATGATTTTATTTAATTGGGTCCTTTTTCCTTTCTTTTTGATAAGTCTGGCCAGGGGTTTATCAATCCTGTCAATTCTTTCAGAGAACTAGCTCCTAGTTTCCTTGATTTGCTCTACTGTTCTTTGAGTTTCTATTTCATTGATTTCTGCTTTAATCTTTCTTATTTCTCTTCTCCTGCTGGGTTTAGGTTTTATTTGCTGTTCTTTCTCTAGCTCCTTTCAGTGTAGGATTACACTGTATAGCTGAGACCTTTCTTCTTTCTTGAGAAAGGCTTGTATTGCTATATACTTCCATCCTAGGACTGCCTTTGTTGCATCCCAAAGATTTTGAACAGTTGTGTTTTCATTTTCATTTGTTTCTGTGAATTTTTAAATTCTTTAATTCTCTGGTTGACCCATTCATTCTTTAATAAGATGCTCTTTAGCCTCTATGTATTTGAGTTCTTTCCAACTTTCCTCTGTAATTGAGTTCCACTGTCAAAGCATTGTGGCCTGAAAATATGCAGGGAATGATCCCAATTTTTTGGTACCATTTGAGACCTGACTTGTGACCCAGGATGTGATCTTTTCTAAAGAATAATCCATGTGCACTTGAGAAGAATGCATATTCTTCTGTTTTGAGGTAAATGTTCTGAATATATCTGTAATGTCCATTTGGTCCAGTGTGTCACTTAAAGCCCTTATTTCCTTGTTGATCTTCTGCTTAGATGATCTGTCCTTTTCAGTAAGGGAGGTGTTAAAGCGCCCTACTATTTTTGTATTATTATTATTATTGATGTGTTCCTTTGATTTTGTTATTAATTGGCTTATATAATTGGCTGCTTCTGCGTTAGGGGCATAAATATTTACAATTGTTAGAGCTTCTTATTGGATAGATTCTTAAATTATGATATAATATCCTTCCACATCTCTTATTACAGTCTTTGATTTAAAATCTAATTTGTCTGATATAAGGATTGCCACCCCAGCTTTCTTTTGATGCCCATTAGCATGATAAGTGGTTTTCCGCTCCCTCACTTTTAATCTGGAGGTGTCTTTGGGTCTAAAGTGAGTCTCTTGCAGACAGTATATTGATGGGTCTTGTTTTTGTATCCAATCTGATATCATGTGTCTTTTGATTGGGGCATTTAGCCCATTTACATTCTGGGTAACTATTGGAAGATATGAATTTAGTGGCATTGTATTGCCTGTAATGTGACTATTACTGTATATTGTCTCTGTTCTTTTCTATGTTACTTTTGGGCTCTCTCTTTGTTTAGAAGACCCCTTTCAATATTTCCTGTAGGGCTGATTTGGTGGTCACAAAGTCTTTCAGTTTGTTTGCCCTTGAAGTTTTTTTATCACTCCTTCTATTTTAAATAGTATCTTAGCTGGATAAAGTATTTTGGGTTGCATATTTTTCTTGTTTAGTGCACTGAATATATCATGCCAGTCCTTTCTGGCCTGCCAGGTCTCTGTGGATAGGTCTTCTGCCAATCTAATGTTTCTGACCTTGTAGGTTAATAGACCTCTTGTTCCAAGCTGCTTTCAGGATTTTCTCTGTCTCTGAGATTTGAAAGTTTCACTGTTATGTGTCAGGGTGTTGACCTATTTTTATTGATTTTGAAGGGGGTTCTCTATGCTTCCTGGATTTTGATGCCTGTTTCCTTCCCCAGATTAGGGAATTTCTCCACTATCATTTGCTCCAATACACCTTCTGCCCCTCTCTCTCTTTCATCTTGTTCCGGGATCCCAATTATTCTAATATTGTTCCACTTTAAGGTGTCACTTATCTCTCAGATTCTCACCTCATGATCTAGTAATTATTTATCTCTCTTTTTCTCAGCTTCTTTATTCTCCATTGTTTGGTCTTCTATATCGCTAATTCTCTCTTCTGTCTCACTCATCCTGGTAATTAGAGCCTCCATTTTCTATTGCTAATGTCCATATTTATTAGGTCCTAGGCAGTCAGTACTGCATCTTGTTCTCTTTTGAGGTGAGTTTTTCTGTCTTGTCATTCTTGCAGAAAGTGGCTGCTTTTCTGTTCATAGAGTTATAGCTATTCTCTTCTTCAGTCTCTGGTTGGGTTCACAGGTATTCAGAATGGTTTGATAGCTATCTAGCTGAATTCCTGGGACCAGACAAAATTAAGGTCTCCTACTCCTCTGCCATCTTAGAGTCCTGCCCTGTCCATATACATTTAAACAGACAAAACTTAGGTGCTTCAAATTAATTATGCCTTATCTATTTCTCCTTGGTCCCTATTACTTTTTCTTTCATTCGTATAGTCAGTGGGGGTAGAATCAGATACTAGCAATTTTATTAAAATAGAAGTTAGCAAAATATTGGTATACATGTAATAAAATTAAAAAACATATAGGTGAATGAGAACCTTTAGATATCTAAATGAGCTATACAAAATGTTGTGTACTTTAAAACATATATTTACTTTATAAACTGCATTCCATGTTAAGGACATATATTAACTTTTGAAAAGAGACTCATACCAATTTGAGGAAGAGAAATAGAAGTAAACATGGGAAATTAGTACTGAACATGCACATGGGATGTGGAATTAGGGTATCATAACTCAGTTTATTCCCTTAGATTAGAAAAAGAAATAAAAATAGGAGTTACACATATATTCATAATTTGTATTCCTTCTGAATCCTCTAATATACTATAGGACATGTTTAAAGAGTTTTGTTTTTATCCTAAGATATAAAACCTGGAAGAAGGCTTTGTGGAAATTCTGAAGTTTATGTGATTTATAGATGATTAAGGCATGTAAGAAATCATCTACTTAAATCTAGATATTTGAGTGAATGCAATAATAATAACACCTAAGCAAGGCTGGTGAACTGTTTATATAAAAAGACATTTCCTCAACAGGGGAATCAAAGTTACTCTGAATAATAAGCAAAGACCAGTGACATCATTTCCCATTCTCAGGTGCTTTGGGAATAACCAAGAATTGCTTTCAAGTTCCCAGGGGAGTGTCTCAAAGGGAAGAGATGTTCATAAATTCTTCTGACAGCAGTCAAACTGGTAGTCACACAGGGGAACAGGAAGGCTGTCCTCACTTAAGGTTAGTAGATGCTACTGATTATAATGATCACTAGATTAGTTGCAGTAATGATTTTTGATACCTACCTTCCATTTAAATGACAGTTATGAGTGTAGTCACCAATGCCAGACTCAGTACATTACATCATACATATTAATCATCTCTTTTCATAACTAGGTTTTCTGGAGTAATGATTTATGTTTACCACTATTAGTATGTTCTTTGAAGGTGATAAGGGATCTCATTTTTATTTGTTACAATTTCTACATTTATATAGAGAGTCTAGACAATAAATATGGTGAAGGGAGAGTAAGCATTTTTGCAAACTCAACTTAGAATCTTGCTCTTCCTCTCCTCTCTGTCTTTCTCCCTCCTTTTAATAAGAGTGCAATGTTCTCAATTTGACCAACCCATTTATTCAGTTGAAGTTATTTATAAAATGTTATAGAATATTTTGCTGAGATTAGGTGTTTGCATTTGCACAAGAGACATCCTTGGTTTCCATGCCTATCCCCCAGGTCCAGCTACAACTCTGGAGTTTCTGCTTCCATTTGAGAAGAGTCAGGTTTGATGCTCAATTTCCTTGTTTCTTTCCAGGTAGTGCTTAGGTATGACTGGGGGGGACAGGGCCACATACATATTCAATTGAGTTTGGAAAGAATGCCAGGGATTTGCAAAATCACAATAAAATGGATGTTAGAATGAAGAAGTTTACCAAACTGCTATGGAATGGTAATTTCTTTAGGTATGATTTTTGTAGCTTAAGACATTAGACTTTTTCATTTCATGCTACTAATGAATATTTGTTATTGCTTTGCTGTAAATATTTTGTTAATTTGAATAGATTTTTAGATAAAGCAAATTTATGTGATTTTACCTGTCAAATATTAGATTTCTATTCTATTTTTTGGAAATTTCTGTTTACTTAAGGCATCCAGCAATTCCAGTTTTTAAGGTTATGAAAGTTCAGCATTTTCTTATGACATTAAATACGTGACCAATTTAGGGTTGATTTTTATATAGATGAATAAAACATCCAATTTCCTCATTAGGAAAAGGGATAATCACTTTCTCCAGGTCCACTGAATAGACCATTTTTTTATACCTGTCCTAATATGCCACTTCTGTCTTATACTACAGTTCTATACATTCATGGGTCCTTTCCTGAGGTCCTTGTTCTTTTCCATTGATGTAAGTATGCCATATTGTCTCAAGAACTCTAGGCTTATAAGTTTTATTATCTAGCTGTATAGGTCCTTTCAAAAGTATCTTTCTTCTTCTTTACAGTATGTACTTTTTAAATGCATTTGAAATAATTGTTATATTCTAGAAATTTCCTTAGTGAGTTTTGATTGTAAAGGCATTGAACAAATAGACTAAATTCAGCAGAAGTGACCTTTGGTCACACTAAATTGTGCAATCCAGGAACATAGTAATTCTATAAATTTATTTAGGAGTTCTATACTGTTTTCTTAAAAAAAGTTTTAGTTATTCTTTTTTAGAAATAGGTGCAGTCAGTTTTTATAAGATGTCCTATCACATCACATCACATGAAATTTCCCTTTTATTCTTAATTTCTATCACTTTTGTCCACTCTAAATAGCACTAACACTTCATCTATTCAAATGCTTTTTTTTTTTCTAATTCATTCTGATACTGTGGAGAATTCTGATTACAGGTTTTCCAAAGTTAAACTGTCCAGCCAAAAATGGGATCAGTGCAACTTAAACAATTGTTTTATAATTCTTACATTGTTAAAATTGATATCAAAGATTTATTACTATTGTTTAGGGTTATATGTCTAAATAAGTGAAATTATAGGCCTGTATATATGATGGGTTTTTTAAATATATATATATATATATAATCAGAATCCTTCATAGAATGAGTCACAATGTAGTGCTCATTTTTTATACTCTGGAAGAGTTTATAATAAAATTATATAATTTTTTCCTATGAAAAGTTCAGAAGCACCTGCCTTTAAAAACAATCTGAGGGATAAAAGAGATGGAAAAGAAGAGGTAGATGAAGTGTCATCCTTCAGTAAAATTTATTAAAAAATTTCATGTATACTTGACAAGAGATGAAATAAAGGTGTAAGAATAATAGTCAATTAAAATATAGTAAATGTATTCCATTTCTCTCAATGCAATTCCCAGCTTTATCTAGATCAAATAATCATTTGTCCTTGTATTTGTCCTAAATATCATTTAAAAATATAATTATTTTTAATGAATCATGCCTTATCTTTCCCCTCATTCCTTAATACTTTGTCTTTCATTCATGTACTTCATGCAGTGTTATTTGCAGCCTCTAATGCATTTGAGATAGCACTCCCTAATTTGGAGTGATATTTCCCTTTATTGTATAAATATATTTATACCAGCTTATTGGATAATTTAGGAGATACCTTAACAAAGACATTTTAATTATTTTTATTTGCCTTAAATATGCTGGAAAAGTATAATCACATTAAGTTTATATCAAAGATATTAGCGGTAAGGTCAAAGCAAATGTGGGAGTGACAGCTAAGTGTTTTTCTCATATTGAATAACTTATAGATGCAGGCCTTCCTTGGTATGTAACATAGCAATAATCATAAACAGAAATTATCAACACCAAAGTGCTGAATTTTCACATGCACGACTCTACAGAAAATAAAAGTTATTTATGTGCATTAGAATGCACTAGTTGGGGACTTCTGCAAAAGAGCTAAATTATTGTCTATCATTATAAAAATATCATAAACACTGTTTAAAACTCAAAAGTATACTGGAATAAAAATACAATTTTTAAAATGAAATGAATGGTAGAATGAGAATGCTATTAGATATGTAGAGTTATATTGAGAAAAGTAAATCAAAGTCTACTAAATGAGTTTAACATGGTTTTCATTGGAGGTTGGGACAAAAGGGCAAGAAGCAGTGGACTATTACTTGTATTATAATTATTTCTTAAGTATGAAATGATTTAACCAATTATAGGGAGCTTAAGTAAAAACCATTTCTAAAAAGATATCAGGATTTCCACTCAAAACCAAACATTACTAATGATACATTGTTGACAGACCATAAAGAGATTGTATTGACTTGATAATGAGAGCCAGCATGTGGTACAAAAAATAAAATGGCTATCATATACCTTAGGTTGTAAAACATTCATCATTTGGTTCCAGGTTCCTTGATGGAGATGAGTATGGTTTTAAGTTAACTCATCTAAAAGTTGGATTTATCTTACTCATAATGGCTTTGCCTCCTAAAATGTCAACAGATGTTGTCTCCTGAAATCCAATAACTCTTGTGGTGGTTGTTCCCACAGCAATTTTCCTTAACAGCGTGGATGAACAAACAAAATCTAACGATGCTAACAGAATTCATCCTAATGGGAATCACCGATCGTCCTGAGCTGCAGGCTCCCTTCTTTGGGCTCTTCCTCATCATCTACACAGTCTCAGCGGTGGGCAACCTGGGCATGATCATCCTCACCAAGGTGGACTCCAGGCTCCAAACACCCATGTACTTCTTCCTCAGACACCTGGCTTTCATTGATCTTGGTTATTCAACAGCTGTGGGACCCAAAATGCTGGTAAATTTTGTAACTAATCAAA
>JAQQSY010000519.1:0-15026 GCA_028646535.1 Procyon lotor | reverse complement strand
TTTTTTTTTTGTTCTAATCCTAAAATATATATTTTTTTCCTTTCCTAATTCTTACTGAACTAGCTAGAGTCTCCAGCACATCTTGAATGGAAGTGGTAATAGTGGGCATTTCCGTCTTTCCCTGACACCAAGGGAATGCTGCTGGTATTTAACATTAGGTGTAACATTTGTTCATATTTTTGGTAGATCCCGTTTATCAGGTTAAATTTCTCTTTTACTTGTAGTTTCCTAAGAGGTTGTTTTATCTGCAGACTCTAAAAGGATGAGCTACAAATGATTTTGATGAAACTCTGCATCCATTTGGATTTTCATTCTTTGTTCCCTTCAGTTTTGTTTTTTGTTTTTTTAATATTGTGAGTTACATTAAATTTTTTTTCCACCAGTGCTTAACTGGTTCTATCTTCTTAGGACAGACAGTATCTGGTAATACATTCTTGTATTTTTATATGTTGATGGACTTGATTTGCTAATTTTTAGGACTTGTACGTCCGTGTGTGTGCATGGAATTGAGCTCTTTCAATTGAGTCTCATATGACCTTTTCCTGGTTTTGCACTTAAAGTTATAATTTCTTCCTAAAATAAGGAGGAAAGATTTCCCTCCTTTTCTGGTTCACTAAACAGTTTGTAGGCGTGGATCATCTCTTTCTTGAGGGCTTGATTGCTTTTAAAACTGCCCCTGCCTGCGTGTGTGTGTGTGTGTGTGTGTGTGTGTGTGTGTGTGTTTGAAGTTGTTTTTTTTTTTAATTTAATTTCTTTAGTGGTTACATGCCTAACAGATTTTCTGTTTATTGAATCAAATTATCCATTTATATTTATCTAGAAAATTGTTCATTTCCTTCATGTTTCAAGTTTATTTGCCAAAGCTATTTATAGTATTCTTTTCAAACATTTCAACACTCTTGTCGAAATGTTGTCATGTTCTCTCTGTTTTCATTTCTAAGATTGTTTATATCCCCTTTTTCTTTCCTGTTCAGTGTCACCAGATACTTGTTTTTATTAATGTTTTTTAAAAATACCCAATTTTGGGGCGCCTGGGTGGCTCAGTCGTTGAGCGGCTGCCTTCGGCCCAGGTCAGATCCCAGGGGCCTGGGATCGAGCCCCGCATCGGGCTCTCTGCTCTGCGGGAAGCCTGCTTCTCCCGCTACCACTCCCTCTGCTTGTGTTCCCTCTCTCGCTGTGTTTCTCTCTGTCAAATAAATAAAAAATCTTTAAAAAAAAAAATAAAAATACCCAATTTTCTGATCCTCTATACTCTTTTTTGTTGTTGTTTCATTATTGCTCTCTCTTCTTTTCACTAGTATTTCCTTCCCTCTGTTTTCTCGGTGTTTTCCGTAACGCACTTAGGTTGAATGCCTTTCTAATCATATTTTGGCTTGATTCATATCTAACATGTGCTTTCTAGGCTGTCCATTTACCAATATAACCGCAAGTTCCAGGATAAGCTAATTTTTTTATTGTCATTTAGCTCTCTATAGTTTTTGTCAGTTTCTCTTCTGTTCTTCACTGACTCACGGGTCAGTGGGTGTAGGCAGGGGATGCCGTTGGCGCCCCATCCAGATCCCATGTTACCTGGCCGGTGCACCCATGCACCGAGTGCTGTGAGTGTTGACTTCCCCCGAAGAAGTCACACAGGAGCCGTCTTGCCCAGGAGCTGCCATTCACACACGAACCACTGACGTGGGAGAAAATAACGGGAGTTCCGCCCTCCCCCCACCCCGTCTCAAGGTGACACCAATTCCATGGTGCAGTATGTGCTCCCCACCTCCTCTGGGATCAGGCTACCTTTCAGTGGGGCCACCTTCTTGCTTTACTTTGCCCTCTGCCCTCTCCTCTTTCTCTCACCCTGCTCCTCCCTTCCTCTGTCCATCCTACGGGAACCCTCATCTCCGGGTCTGCATCTGGAAGATACAACCTAAGCTGGGGATTCCAGAACAGCACGGGCTTGGGGAACAGATTTTTCAGGAATTGTGGCTCTGGAGAACTCAGCAATGGACGTCCCGTCACCGGAGGTAGGTGGAGTTTTGATGGTCTCTGCTGTACCGTGTCATCTGCGGGAAAGTCGGAGGGTGCGTCGGTGGGAAGGGGGGCCCTCACCGGTGCAGTGTCTCTGGGATTTGAGGGGCACATGGGGGAAGTGGTGATGCTCAGGAGGACATCTCTTGCCAAGTGGTCTTTGAACATTGAAGAAAGAAAATGATAGGTTCGGGTCTGTTAATCAGCGATTTAAAGCAGAGTGTGAAATTCCAAGGGCCTCATCGGCAGCATTAAAAAGAATTCTTTCCTTCTACGTTCAGAGGCAGATAGAACTGCAGGCTACACCCAAGATGTAATAAGAGAAGAAGAAGTCAGAGAAGGCTGAATTCTCAGCCTAGGCAAGGTCCCTATGGCAATGCCAGGTCCTTAAGTGGGAAGGACTGGGAACCCAAGACTTGGTGTGGGACCCTCTGGTTAGGTGCAGCTGAGAACCTTGAACCTACTCTAGTTTCTCCTGAACCCTCTGGATCTGCAGAAATCAGTCCCTCTCATTGGAAATTAGAGGCCCCTGCCCTGGCTTGTCTACTGTGCACAGGTCTCATGCAAGGGCAGACCGTTGACCAGATTGTCCTCACCGTCTTGTGAGAACCAGTACAGTGCGGCTGCAGGGTTGCCTGAGGATGTTAGGTCAAGTAGGGAGGGGTGCACCGCTGGCTGGAGAGCTACCAGCTTGGTGGCATGCTCTGGTGACACAAGACTGGGTTCCCCAGCATGGGCCCCGGGACACAGTTCTGATACGCTGCTGGGAGGGCTCTTGGAAGATTGCAGAAAGCACTGGTCACGGTTAAATGACTAGGAGTCAGGTGGTCATGAGATCAAACAAATACCTTGCTGCGAGCACGCTAGAGTGAGTGTCCTGTGTAAGACAGGACAGTGCGAGGAGAGCTCGGAAGGCACGCCACTTGGGAAGGCGTTGAGTGCGCTGGGGAGCACCAGCGTGCCTCCGAAGCTCAGCCGTAGCTGTGTTTGGTAGGCACGGACGGTAGGAATTGCCGCAGACCTGGGCTTTGTGGCAACAGTAAAGGCGGGATCCCAGAATGTCACTTAACCAAGGCGAAGTCGGAGTAATCGCCGTTATGGACAGCAGTATTCATTCGATTGGCACCCCCAGGACCCTGCTTGCAGGACCTGCTTGACCTGGATCCTGCTTGCAGGATCCACGAGGACGGTCAGTAGGGTATGGTGTCCCTAAAGGCAAGACAGATGGGCAGCTAACAAGGATGTTACTTAACACATATGACCAAAGGGAGTAAACAATGGTTAAGCAGAAGGCTGAAGTCAGTCGCCCCAATAAATGGTCACAGTCCTTTGCCTGGTCTTCAGCCTCAGCTATTTTTGTTAGTTCCAGGACCAATTAACTACAGAAACCAGGTCCTCATGGAGAAGGATCCTGAAACGCCGTGACGTGGGCAGTTTAGTAATTTCCTCCCTCCCTCCCCAAATGGAACTGTAGACGTGTACTTGGATAAGCGTACATGGAGGAAAGGAATATGCCCAGTTTTTTGAGCACTGTTGGGTACAGTTTCCAAGTTGACAATTTTGGGGGGACCCAAAGTGATATCCTGGCCTCCTCTATCGCCACAGAGACATATGGGAGTCAGATGACACATGGAGTCCTGGCCCAGGGCCGTGTCACTGTGGGTCCACCAGGTACACAGACTCAGCCAGGGCCACTTCCCCGGTCCCAAATAAATAATTAGAGTGGACGTGCTCAACCCTCGCCTTGATTCTTAGGACGTGTAGGAGTTATCACAGAGGGAAAGGCCAAGAAACTCTCCCTCCAGGCCAAGAAAATAAATGTCGCGTGTTGAGGGAATGACAGAGATCAGTGCTGTTCTTAAAAATTTAAAGGATACAAGGGTGATAACCCCGTCATGTCCCCATTTAATTTAGTAGGCCTGGTCATCGCAAACGGTAACAATAGTACACCACCACCATGTGACAGATACCCAATTCCAAAAGCTTGCGTCAAATGCAGTATCTTTATTAGAAAAGATTAACACTGGTACACAGTAAGTACCTATATTGATTAGGCTTATGTATTCTTTTCAATACCCAGTAAGGAGAATCAGTTTGCATTTCTATGGGCCAGTCAAGAGTAAACATGTGGTCTTACTAAAAGGCTATGTTATTTCTTTGGATACCATTATAGCTCTTTTTGTTAAATATTTGGCTTGCCATATCTTTTTTTTTAAGATTTTATTTATTTAACAGAGAAGAGAGAGATCATAAGTAGGCCGAGAGGCAGGCAGAGAGAGAGGCTCACTGCTGAGCAGAGAGCCCGATATGGGGCTCGATCCCAGGACCCTGAGATCATGACCTGAGCTGAAGGCAGAGGCTTTAACCCACTGAGCCACCCAGGCGCCCTGGCTTGCCATATCTTATTTGCATTCTTTTACTTACAACCTTTCTGTGCTGTTATAAAATTATCTCTTCTCAGTGGCATATAAGTGGATTTTAAAAATTCAATCTATGAATCTTTGTGTTTTAAAAGAGAGTTTACCTAATTTACCTATATTTTTATTTCATTGTATGATCTCATTTTGATATACCTATTTTTCCATATTTGTTTTCTAATTCTAGAAAATTCTCAAAGAATTTCTGGAAAAATCTCAGGTTTACCATTTTAAATAATACCTTAGTCCCATTCTATTTTTTTTCCGTCCTATAACTTTCCTTAGATATGTATTGGGCATTTAATTCATTTTCCAAATCATGATCTTTCTTTATATTTTTACCCATTTATATTTTATGCTGGTTTATGGGTGATTACTTCAGATATTTCTTCAGTTCCCCAAATCTTTCTTTTTTAAAGATTTTATTTATTTATTTGAGAGAGAGAGAGAGAGCACATGAGCAGAGGGAGGGGCAGAGAGAGAGGGAGAAACAGACACCCTGCTGAGCAGAGATGCAGGGCTCCATCTCAGGATCCCAGGATCATGACCTGAGCTGAAGGCAGACACTTAACTGACCACCTAGGCGCCCCTCCCCACATCTTTCTTTAGCAGCATCTAACCTACTGGGTTTTTGTTTTTACTTTTTTTTTTCTTTAAGATTAATGACTGTGGTTATAATGGTTATTAATATACATGCACTCAATATAGGATATAAATATATAAAGCAAATATTAACACATTGAAGGGAGAAATAGACAGCAATGAAATAACAGGGAGTAGGGGACTTTGATAACCCAGTCTCGACAACAGATAGATCATCCAGCCAGAAAATCAACAAGAAAACAGCAGACAGGAGCCATACTTTGATCCAAATGGAGCTAAGAGACATACACAGAACATTCCATCCAAGAGCAGCAGAAATCACCTTCTTCTCAAGTGTGCAGGGAGCCTTCTCAGGATAGATCGTACGCAGGCCACAAAACAACTCTTAACAAATTTAAGAAGGTTGAAACCACATCAAGAATGTTTTCTGACCGCAGTGGTATGAAACTAGAAATTAGGAGGAAGAGCTGGCAAGTGCAAATATATGTAGAAATAAAGCAATACTGCCAAGCAGCCAATGTGTCAGATAATCAAAAGGGAACTCAAAAAGTATCATGAGACAAACAAAAAGGAAACACAACATACCAAAACTCATAGGATACAGCAAAAGGAGTTATTGAGGAATTTTTCCATGATAAATGCCTATATTAAAAGAAAAGAAAGCTCTCAAACAACCTAGCCTACACACCAAGGAACCAGGAAAAGAACAACAAAATGAGCCAAACGTTGGCAAGAAGAAATAATAAAGATTAGGGCAGAAATAAATGAAATACACTAGAAAATAGGAAGATCAATGAAACTAACAGCTGGTTTTGAAAACATAACATTGACAAACCTTTAGCCAAACTAACAAGAGAAAAGGAGAAACTCAAATAAGGTGGCGAAACTGAGGGTGTTACAACCAGTATCGCAGAAGGACAAAGAAGCACAAAAGACAACTAGGAACAATTACATGCCAACGAACTGGATTACTCAGAAGAAACGCATATAATTCTAGATGTGTATAATCTTATCAAGACTGCATCACGAAGAAAGGGAAAATTTGAATAGAATTCAAATTCTATAGGATAGAATAGAAATAGAATGTGTAAGGAGATGAAAGCAGTAATCAAAACTCTCTCAGCAAAGAGCAGCTCAGGACCAGATGGCTTCAGGGGTGGATTCTACTAAACATATAAAGGAGAATTAATGCTAATCCTTTTCAAACCCCTCCAAAACACTGAAGAAGAGGGAACACTCCCAGACTCATTTTATTTGGTATACAAAAGCCAAATAAGGACAATATAAGAAAAGATTATAGGCCTATAATGTCTGGTGAACATATATGCAAAAATCCTCAACAAAATAGCAGGAAACTGAATTCAATAATACATTAAAAGGATCACACACCTCATCGACTAGGATTCATCCCTGTGATGCGAGGATAGTTCGACATCTGCAGAGCAACAAACGTGACACACCACATAAACAGAATGGAGGGCAAAAACCATATGAACATGTCAATAGATACATAAAACTCATCTGGCAAAATCCGACATCCTTTCATAATAACAACTTCAACAAATTATCTGTAGAAGGAATGTGACTCAACACAATAAAGGCCATCTATGACAAGCCCAAAGCTAACACTCTAATGGTGAAAAGCTGAAAGATTTTCACCAAAATCTTGGTGAAAGATTAATCTTCCTGTAGGATTAGCAGTAAGACAAGGGTGTTTACTTACCACTACTATTCAACATAGTACTGGAAGTCCCAGCCAGAGCAATTAAGCAAGGAAAAAAAAAAGGCATCCATATCAGAGAGGAAGAAGTAAAATTGTCACTGTTTGCAGATAACATTATATATTGAAAATCCTAAAGACTCTACGAAACATTGTTAGAATTAATAAATTCAGTAAGGTTGCAGGATACAGAGCCAACATGTAAAAATCATCTGTGTTTATAAACATGAACAACAAACTAGGAAAGAAATTAAGAAAATAATTCCATTTATAAATAGCATCAAAAGAGTAAACTACATAGGAATCAATTTAACCAAGGAGGTGAAAGATCTATATAATGAAAACTCTTAAGACTATGAAACTGTAAGAAAGAAATCAAAGAAAACACAAATAAGTGGAAAGCTATCCTATATTCACAGATAGGATAAAATTAATATTCCTTAAATGTCCATCCTACCCAAAGCAATCTACAGAATCAGTGTAATCCCTATCACAATTCTAATGACATTTTTGTTCCACCGTAGAAATTGATAAAAGAATCCCAAGATTTGTATGGAACCACAAAAGACTCTAAATAGCTAAAGTGATTCTGAGAAAGAAGAGTAAAGATGAAGGCATTATACTTCCTGGTTCCAAACTATATTACAAAGCTGTAGTAATCAAAGAAGCTGGGGTAAAAATGGACACACAGGCCGGTGGAATAGAAACGAGAGCCCAGAAATAGACCTATGCATATAGGGTCAACTAATTTTACAAAGACACCAGGAATACTCCAAAGAGAAAAGATGACCTCTTTAATAAATGGTGCTGGGGAAAACTGGGTATCCATATGCAGAGGAATGGAACTGGGCCCTTATCTTACGGTGCTCACAAAAGTTAACCTGAAATGGATTAAAGACTTAAATGTAAGACCCCCCAAACCATAAAACCCTTAGAAGAACACATCGAGGGAAAAGCTCCCTGACATTGATGTGACACTAATTTTTTGGATTTGGCACAGGCAATAAAAGCAAAAAACAAGTGGACAACAGCAAATTAAAAAGCTTCTGCACGGCGAAAGAAACAAGCAACATAATGAAAAGGCAGGCCACAGAATTGGAGAAGATACTTGTAAGCCATCTATCTGACATGGGGTTACTATACAAAATACATAAGGAACTCATAAAACTAAATAGCAAAAGACACCCTAATAACTTTTTTAAAAAATATGCAAAGGAACTGAACAGATATTTTCTCCAAGAACGTCTACAAATGGCTAACATGTATCTGAAAAGATGTTCAGTATCACTAAGAATCAGGGAAATGGCAAAACTACCATTAAGATACCCCCTCAAATCTGTTAGGATGGCTGTTACCAAAAAGATGAGAGAGAACGTGTGTTGGGAGGATGTGGAGAAAAGGGGTCCCTTGCACAGTGTTGATGGGCATGTAAATGGGGACAGCCATTACGGAAAACAGTATGGAACTTCCTCGAAAAATTCAAACTAGTTCTGCCCTATGATGTAGCAGTTGTACATCCAAAGACAATGAGGTCAGCATCTCAGATATCCCTACTCCCATGGTCACCGCAGCATTATTCACATTAGCCAAGACTTGGGAAAAAACGGAAGTGTCCGTCAACAGACAAATGGATCAAGAAAAGGTAGTACCTAAATGTAATGGAACTTAGTTCAGTCACGAGAAAGAAGGAAATCCTGCCGTTTGCGTGAACCTGGATGGACCCAGAGGGCACGAGGCTAAGTGATATAAACCAGGCAAAGAATGGCAAGTAGTATGACCTCACTTTTATGCGGAGCCTCAAAAAGTGAAATTCACAGGAGCACAGAGTACAACGGTGGTTACCAGGGGCCGGGGGGAGGGGAATGAGACGCTGGTCATGGGCTGTAAGCTTTTCGTTAGTTATAAGATGAATAAGTTCTGGAGATTAAATATATAGCATGGTGACTAGAGTTGACAATTTTACATTGTCAAGAGAGTAGATTTTGAGGGCTCTTACCCATACATAAAAAGGTAACTATGGGAGGTGGCAGAGGTGTTAATGAGCTCCATTGTGGCAATCATTTCATAGCGTATGTGTGTATCAGGTCATGTTGTACCATAAATACATATATTTTTTCATCGTTCAATTATACCTCAGTAAATCTGGGGGGCAAACGACCATTTTTGTTTGTTTGTTTGTTTGTTTTTGTAGAAGCTCTACTTAGTGTTTCAAATTGGTTCGTTGGTTCTTTTGTCTGTTTGGAGGTTCTGCTGTTTTATCATGCCTCAGAGCTCTTTTCCAAGTTTAATAATTTTGAACATACTTAAGTGTTTAATTGTAGACCTATAGGACTTTAAAAGCTACTGTTTGTGGCTTCTCGGGTCTCCATGTCCCCATTTGCCGTGTCTGCTGCCTTGACTTCCGAGATCTTTTCCTTACACCTTGTTACCGTGAACTCATGTTTGTTCTTTATTTTGCAGGAGACAAGTAGACTCTGGGTTCTAGAAATGTCTCTGGAGAGGCTCCGCATTTCCTTTCGCCACTACTCTAGAGGTTTCGAGGTCCTCATTTTCATTGTTTGATTGAGGAGTCCCACAGTACTGGCGTGGCATAAATTTGGGACCCCACGAATATTGCAAGGCTGGATTTTAATTTTATACGTACATGAATTTTTTCCTATCAAGAAGGTATGGTGGAGAGCAAAAAGGTCCACGCTATTTCTAGAAGCCTGTGAGCCGAATGTTTCCACTTGCTCGGTCATAAACTGGCTGTTGTTTGGGGGTTCCTGTCTTGGTCTGTTCAGGCTGCTCTAACGAGGTATTCGGGGCTCACTGCGCCCTCGACCGTCTCCCCCTTTAATCTGGGCTCACTCCAGGCTTCAGCATCAGGCAGGCCTGGTTTGAGTTTTGGCATTCAGCACTTAACGCTGTGACTTGGGCAACTTTATCAACCTCTCTGAGTCTCAGCTTTCTCATTTATGCGAAAGAGAAAATAACAGTAATTTGTCGACTTGTGAGGATTTATAGAGAGCATCCATGGACAGCCTTGGCAGAGGGCAAGCTCTCCGCAGCTGTTAGATGTTAGGATCATTAGCTTTGACTTGGGTTTTGGCATCTTCTTTTGAAACTCCTGCCAACTTTCCCTGGCTTCCTACAGCTTCCTTATTATCTGTGTTTGAGCCAGAGTTGATTTTTTTTTTTTTTTTTTAAATTGGAGCTTTTCCATTATCGACAAAGATACTCCCGAAAGCACTACTTTTGTTGGTCTTGCTATATCTGTATTACCTGGGACCAACTGAGTTCGTGACTCCTGTCTCTCACTGAAGCTGCTGCATAATTTTCAGTCCCAGATAGAGGGAGATGGGATTGGTGGAGTCTGATAACAGTCTATAGATAATGGTCTCTTTGAGAGCTGGACATGGGTCAGCCATACAGTGTGCATGGTTTTTGAAGATTTGGGGGCAGAGGGAGAGGGCAGGAGAGAACCCTAAGCAGGCTCTGCACTGAGCACAGAGCCCAACACAGGGATCAGTCTTATGCCCTGAGATCATGATCTGAGCCGAAAGCAAGAGTCAGAAGCCTCACCAGCTGAGCCCCCCAGGCGCCCCTCGTCGGCCGTATTGTTTTATGCCTCATCATCTTGCCATTACTTTTACTAATCTTTGCCACATTGAACACACAGACTGTTTCCATGGAGATTCGGAGGTTTTTGTCTTCACATCTCCCTTAGAGCCTTAATTACCGTTGACCCAAACCCATGCAGCCCGAGCAGAATAGCCACAGGTGATTTGAACGTTACCTTGGAAAGTTTCTATTATGCAATCTGTGAAGTAGTCAGTGTTAGGCTTCCTTTGAAATACTCGTGGGGAACCAGACCCCTGTTGGGACATCACACTGGTGTGAGTATGCAGTTTTGAACACGGTCCTCTGTATCGTTAATGAAAGAGTTCCCAGCAT
This sequence comes from Procyon lotor, assembly GCA_028646535.1. NCBI lineage: Eukaryota > Metazoa > Chordata > Mammalia > Carnivora > Procyonidae > Procyon > Procyon lotor. Next base: position 4,337 of record JAQQSY010000519.1, on the reverse strand, counting down.
CTACAGCACTGTGCCTCCCAGCATCTCTGTTCCTGTCCACAGACGCGATCCCAGTACAAGGAGGGAGGGACTCACCAGATGGTCACCCATTTTCCAATTTTGGAGTCAGATCCCTCTGTGCATTTCTGCAAGACGGTCTCCAATTAGAAACAAACAAACAAACAAACACACTGTAGTGATGGTTTGGGCTATCCAGACCAGAAATGCATTTTGCCCCTCATTTCTAGTAGTGAGATCTTTAAGTCAGCTGAGAGTATTTCAAGGTCCAAGGTCCATATCCATTTTCTGAAGGCAACTTCCTAGGAAGAGTGTCTGGTTACTTGATGCGGAAATTGCTTTCCTTTCTGGATGGAGACCATCATCCTCAAATTAATTTCCTGTTTAGTGTTCAATATTTGAAAGCAGGAAATTGTCATAGTAAACGGGAAGCTTGAGATGATGGTGGAAATGCATTCAGAAATCTGGTTGCTAGGGAAATCACTGTTGCCTACTTTAATTTTATTAAAAACCATGGGGCGCCTGGGTGGCTCAGTGGGTTAAAGCCTCTGCCTTCGGCTCAGGTCATGACCTCAGGGTCCTGGGATCGAGCCCCACATCGGGCTCTCTGCTCGGCAGGGAGCCTGCTTCCCTCTCTCTCTGCCTGCCTCTCTGCCTGCTTGTGATCTCTCAGTCAAATAAATAAATCTTAAAAAAAAAACACACCAAAAAAACCTCCCTAGACCTTATTTGGCATTTCCCCCCTCATTCCTAATCTCATCAATAGCCCATGATCAAAAGAACTTTATTAAATATCAGTCTCAGCTTGGCACTATGGGTGATTGGACCCCTGCCCATTAGCACCTTGTAACAACAAAAACAGTGAAGAGCCACAAGAACGAAATGACAGTATTAATTTGATACTTAATTATTGATAGACATTCTTCTAAGAACCTTAGTTGGCTTTTAAAAAATGTAGTCCTTACAGCAGCCATATGAGGAAGGGACTGTTATTCCTTCCATTATGTCGATGGAGTGCTTGAGACACAAAGTCGATAATTTACTCAGAGTCACACAACCAGTAAATTGAACAGCCTGGGGTCACCCCTTCCCAGCTCACGTCATTAACCACTATGTTCTATGCTTCTAATCTAAAGAGAAAAAAAAAAAGAGAAAGCATAGAGAGAATGCACATGTAAACCAAAAATACAGATGTGGACTTGTTATCACCGCATGCTAGACTTCAGGATGGGGCTCAGAAGAGAATTTGAGGAATTCCTGCTCGGCAAAACAGTGAGATTCTAAAAAGGAGACTGTGCCTTTGTACATCGATTGGAAGGATGGGCGAGGCGGGTGGAGAAGCAGAAAGATTACATTTTATTTTATTTTATTTTTTTAGCAAAGATTTATTTGAGAGAGAGAGGGTGAGTGAGCAAGAGAGCATGAGCAGGGGCCAGGGCGGAGGGAGAGAGAGAGAAGCAGGCTCGCCGCTGAGCAGGAAGCCCGACGTGGGGCTCGATCCCAGGACCCTGAGATCATGACCTGAGCCGAAGACAGATGCTTCACCCACTGAGCCACCTGGGTGCCCCGAAAGATTACAGTTTAGAACTGGAAGTGATCTGATGGGCCAGACGGACAGCACAGTAGATTAGCTTCAGGTTGGTGGGCTCCGGTCTGCAGGAGGCAAGCTCGGCACACGCCAGAGACCCGGCTCCTTGGAACTCGAGTGCTCAGTCGTCAGCCAGGCCCCCTATAGTGAGGAGGAGCAGGCCATGGTGCCAGCCCGATGTGGTCTCCCCAGGACATGTCCACACCTTCTGCCTGTCACCAGAGGCAGGGGAGTTGTAATCCACCACTGCACCTATTGAAGCTTTTTATCCTTGCGTCAGAGCAACATGACCTAGTGACGCAAATGCCACCAACGAAGTCAGGAAGGTCAGATGCTCTTCTTGGCGTTTTCTGGAACGAGTAGCAGGCACTCCGGGCCGCTCACCAACAAGACCCCGCAATGAGTTAATAAATCTTTCTCACTGAACCACATGGAAAGACATGAAACATTACACGTTAGCTACTCACCAGCCTTCATTAAACTTGACGTTGAAAGGGTCAGTGCCCTGTCTGGCGGGCTCCAGATCTCTTCAGACCTGACGGTAGGGGCAGCCGTAGGGCTGAGAGCAAACGCGTGCACAGGACACGGGGTCCTAGGCCGACCCCTGGAGCCTTCACGGGCTGCCCTGCAAGCAAGCCATGTCCCAGCCAGCGACGTTAGCATTTATCTTTGATGGACTCTCTGTGTCTTTTATTTTTTATCTCTTTTTAAAATTTTTGTGAGAGGGGATTTTACTTTTTGGGAAGGGCCTTCAAATTATTGACGTAGCAATTTGTTATTTTAAAACTACTTGATGTTCCTTTTATAATATTCTACTTTTATGGGTGTCATTTCTTCTTGAAGACTAACTAGATTTTTTTTTTAAAGTTCTCCTGTGATTTCTGAAATACTTATGTTTCCCATGGAATCTGCTATTCTCTCTGCGTATCCTCTCTTAGGGGGCCGATTTTCCCCAGGGGTCTGATGATCCTGGCTACACTTGCATATTTGACGACGAAGGACCACGTGGTTGGTTTAGGAGTGTTGGAGACAATGTCTCTGCTCTTGACCAGGCCGTTCTGGGATCTCCATCTGATCCTCCCAGGAATGAGAGGTAGGCCTGCTAGCTGTGTGTCAGTAAGCAGGGCTCCTTGGAGGGAAGATTTTGCTTTTAGATATGATAATGGCGAGCCAGCCATTAGCCTGGGCTCCCCCAATGCAAGTGTTAGGTTGAGGAAGGCTTTGCTTTGAGCCACCCATATCCATACTCTGGTCTTAGTTCTGTCCAGGAAATCCCCTGAAAAAAAATAAAACACACACACACACACACTCTCTCTCTCTCTCTGTCTTTAGTGGCCCTACCAGTTATCTCTGTTTTCTCTAGTGCTTGGCTCTCAGTAAATCTGCGATAGTTCTTTTAAATGACCGTATAACAGAAGCACATAGCTTTTCCATACGCACTTTTGAGGGTTCACCCTCATTACGATGTGGTCCCTGAACCCAAACAGCTAATAGTCTAGCCGCTAATGGAAGAAACAGGTGTGTAAACCAATTATAATAGCGACAGGAGCGTGCGATAGAACGTGTTTGTCCAAAGTGACCGCTGCCTCCAGGAAGAGACTGATTTCCACTCGGTAGGTGTTAGGTCCCGTGACTATTGCTGTTATTTCCTGATGGGGCCCTGAATGACGGGGTCAGTCGCCAGCGCAGAGGCAGGTGATATCGCCCGGAAGGTAAGCTCTTCGAGTGAAGGCTCTCTGAGGAGGGAGAGTGGTGGCCACTGAAGGCTCTCTGAGGGGGGAGAGTGGCAGCGCGTGGCCGGGGTCCCGGGCTCTGCAGTGAGCATGAGAATAAGACCAGGAAGGAGCCGGCTCGGATCCCGGGCGGCTGCAGGCTCCACAGCCCCCTGCCCACAGCTCCCAGGCTTGTGGTGCTGTGCACACCGTAAGTCAGGGGATCTAAAAACTATACACACATGAAAACAGGGACCCCATTTTGTAGGTGGCACGGATGAAGTAGGAACAGTAAGAACACGCTGATGTCTCTCTCTGCAGAAGACAATGCCGGAGGGGACAGGAAGTAGTTGCATGAAAGTCTTCCGAGCCTGGGGTGTGAAGAGGGGAGGTGAGCGGGCCCTGATAAGCGGGGTTAGCTTGCGGGTAACTCTGAATGATAGGGTTTGGTCCAATGCGTGGAAGGTTTAGAAAGGCAGATTTTGGAAAGATCTAAGGGTAAGCTTACCAACCACGAAGACGCAGGGGCTTGCCTCGGGAGGTGGCAGGGGTCCCTCACTGTGGCTCCCAAGCGCTTGCAGGATCCATGGTGATGTGGCTGGGCCCGTGTCGTCTAGTGGGGGGGACCAACTCCACGCTATTCCTGTGTGATCTCCGGGCCTGAACGCACTGTGTTTCTCCCGTGGCCGTGTGAGCACGGTGTGTCCGGCCTCCCTCCCCGGTGGTGGGCATGCACTTTCATGCCCCTGTGGGAATTTCAGTAGTAGGGAGGAGGGACTGGCGGCCCCCCAGCCCCCCGAACAGGCAGAATGAGCCCAAGGCTCTAAGGGCATTCCGCCTGCCATACCACCGCTGTCTGCCCATTCTGGCTTTAAAAAGTCCTCACGGGCTATGCCCTTGAGTACACGTGGTCCGCCCTCTCCAAAGATCAAACTGGACTTCCTATTCCTCTGCTCTCCTACAGTCCCTCCCAAGGGCACCCAAGGGGTCCTCACAAGCATCTGCTCTCAGAGCCTGGGCAGGATGGGAAAGACGGGGCA
>JAQQSY010000518.1:0-15034 GCA_028646535.1 Procyon lotor | reverse complement strand
TTTCTTGCTTTATGCTTGCTTACTCAAAGGGAAGCCACTGACATTTGTGAATGACCCAGTGGAGAAATCTACATGGCAAAGACCTAATGTCTCTAGCTAAGAAGGAGCAAGGACCTGGAGTTTGTCAACACCCATGTGAATGAACATAGAAGCAGATCCTCTTCCAGTTGAGTTTTCAAATAACTGTAGCCCCAGTCTAGACCTTATGGTAGCCTCTTGAGAGACCTTACCCAGCACCATGCAGCTAAGCCATTCCCAATGTCCTGGTCCATAGAAACTGAATAATAACTGCTTACTGTTTTCAGTTGCTAAATTTTGGATAATCTGGTATACAGCAATATATAACTAATAAAGTACCTTGCAGAAAACCCCTTTATGCTTAAATACACCAGAGTAGGTTTCTGTTGTTTATAACTAAGAATACAGAAATTGTTACCAGGATGGAAAAAGGTAGAATCTGATATAGTAGGGGCTGAAGGCAGTAAACATCTTAAGACTCTGGAAAAGGAATATGAAAATTCAGTGTATACAGTAGTGAAACAGGTACTTAAATTTTTACCTGTGGTCAGTTATAATAAAATACCCTTTGAAGGCACAACTTTGGGGCATCTAATGTCTGCTGCCTTAGATGAATATGAGAGGTATGAAGAAGTCAAGGATTATGCGATAAGGTGACTTCTTTTAACAGTACTGGATAGGTCAGAGAAAGAGAATGACAGGTTTGAGGGCCTAGATTCTCAGCTCAAGGAATGGTTGTTACATGACCTTGCCAAGATCCACGAATTTTTGCAGCAATAGGGCTGAGTTAGCCAAGAACCGAATAGTTACTAAATTAATATATCAGTTGAATTTCTGGTCCAAGGTGTCTCTTATATGAAAGCCTGGCAACTGAGTGTTAGAATAGCTATATCTAGGAGGATGTGAAGCACTTGGAAAGCCTAAAGTGCCAACTGTTCTATACGTTTCTTGCCAACTAGTGCAAGCCTCTTCTCCCTTTTCTGAAAAAGTTGTTCTCTTTTGGCCTAAAGATGCCGTAAGTCCTTAACCTATGGGAGATTCCTTACTAAGACAACTTCCCTCATTTCTACTCTGAGAATGGTTTTAATTATTTGGTCAGCTGGTTGAAGCCTAAACTTAATGGTGGCCCATATTTAATGAAAGGTGCCAGAAATTCCTTGGTAATAATGGAGAAGTTCAAGGATGTCAGGGAACTGAAGTGATGGAGTGAATTTATTTAATATAACCCAGTGATACTCAGGATATACTTTATTTGCCAAGATGTTGAAAAATAAATTCGTGCAATTGTAAAGCCCCTTGGAAAGGGGATGTAGAGGTTATTCTCTATAGGTTGGGCACACTGTGAGATGCTGGAGGTGAAACTATTTCCTTGATTGCTGTAGGAATGGTTGGATCCTGGGAAGCAGAGGCGAAGGACAACCCTTTACTGCTACAGACAAAATGGGCAACAGAGTTAGTGTAATATCAGAATGGCTTACCTGCATCCTGTATAACATAGGGCAGTTAAAATAACAGTCCACTAAGATCTGGCTTGATTTGAGCTGAGTCCTGATGAGTTACATTAATAGAAAATGTACAGCCCTTTCCTTGATTTTCAGCTGAATCAATCCAGCAACCCAGTATCTATTAATGAAGAGAATTTAAACTACCTTTGAGGAAAATCAAACACATGCTATGAATCTTCCCTCTAGAATTTGCTGAATTATCCTGTTTTTACTTGTCATTACAGCTGTGCCATTTTTATGATTAGGTGACATTGTGAGTGGACACTAATTTCTAGAGATTCACAGTGCTACTATAAACTACCAATCAGAATAGGGACTTATGGAGAGTCAGCTGATGTGTAATATCTTGACCCAAGCAATACTGCCTCACTGAAGAACAGCAGAGATTAGTGCCACAATCTAATATTTGAAAGATGTGGGAAGTTGATTTCTACCCCATCCTCATTTGTCTTTCCAATATGGCTGGCGCTGAAGATAGATGAGTTCTGGAAGATGACAGGTGGTTACTTCAATTACAGCTGCTGCTTCAAATGTGATCTCCTTGCTGGAGCACATCAGCAAACCCTAACACCTGGTATGAAATTATCTGAAAAATGATTTTTTCTTCTTTTTTTTTATTCCACTGAGTAGAAGATACAAGGACTTTAAAAAGGTATTATTGGAACTCCAAAATTTGACCCGAGATTCCATCAGCACGTAGTTTTACTATATTGATTACATTGTACTGATAGGACCTAGAAAGCATGTATCTTAAATCTGATATGACATATTCATGTCATTCACTCATTCATTTATTCAGAAATGGCTATTGAGTGTTTTGTGTCATTCACCTTTCTAGGTGCTAAAAATACAGCAGTGAACAAAAAGAGCAAGTTCCTCATGAGTGAACATCATAGAGGTGAAAGACTGACATTAAACACATACGCATGTAAATACATCATATGTCAAATTCTGATGAATACTATGCATAAAAATAAAGTAGAGTCAAGGAAAATAAGGGAGATCAGAGAATGGGACATTGTAATTTATATGGGGGTTAGGTTGAACTATACCAATAGAGACCTGATGGAAGAGAGGGAGGACACTGTGAAATATTTGGGAGAATAAGTTTCCAAACATAGGGAAGAAGAAATGCAAAGACTATAAAAGCAGTGACCTGCATTCATTCCGAGGTTGTCAAAATAGCAGATACATAGTGAGTGAGGTGGGGGATAGGGACAGAGGCACCAGATCATAAATGTCATTGTAGACCATCCTTGAGTGAATTGAGAAATGGGTGGATCAATTAGAATGGCCAAAATCAACAAGATAGTAAACAACAAATGTTGGAGAGGATGTGGAGAAAGGGAACCCTCTTATTCTCTTGGTGGGAATGCAAGTTGGTGCAGCCACTTTGGAAAACAGTGTGGAGATTCCTTAAGAAATTAAAAATAGACCCTGCAATTGCACTATTGGGTATTTACCCCAACCCCAAAGATACAGATGTAGTGAAAAGAAGGGCCGCATGTACCCCAATGTTCATAGCAGCAATGGCCACAATCGCCAAACTATGAAAAGAACCAAGATGCCCTTCAACAGATGAATAGATAAAGAAGATATGGTCCATATATACAATGGAATATTATGCCTCCATCAAAAAGGATGAATACCCAACTTTTGTACCTGCTTCCCCTTTTCTCTCTGCCTGACTCTCTGCCTGCCTCTCTGCCTACTTGTGATCTCTCTCCCTCTGTCAAATAAATAAATAAAATCTTTTAAATAAATAAATAAATAAAATCCTAACCTCTAATATGATAGTATTAGAAGGTGGGGCCTCTGGGAGGTGCTTAGGTGATGAGGGTAGACCTCCTCATAGATAAAATCAGTGCTCTTATAAAAGACACCCCACAGGGCTTCTTAGCCCCAGTAGCCATGTGAGGACAGAGTAAAAATCAGCAATCTGCAATCTGATTGAGGGCTTTCACCAGAACCCCACCATGTTGGCACCCTGATCTTGGACTTCCCAGCCTTCATACTGTTAGAAATAAATGTCTGTTGTTTATCAACCACCCAATCTATGGCAGTTTGTTATAGCAGTCCAAATGGACTAAGACAATATGTAAAGTGAAATGTTAAATTAAAAGTTGTTGCTTTTAAAGCCGTGGAACTCAATTAGATTACTTAAGGAGTAAGTGAAGAAAATGAAGAGAAGAACTCTAAGAACAGAAACCTGGGCCCTCCAATGTGAAGAGAATGCTTCTATGTGGAGGAATCAGCAAAGGACCCTGAGAAGGAGTGCACAGGGAGCTGGGAGGAGATCTACAAGAGTCATGTCCTGGAAGCTATGTGTAGGATGTGTTTAAGGAAGATGGTGACCATTGATGTCAAATGCTGCTCACAGGACAGGTAAAATGAGACCTGAGAATTGAGTCATTGTTTTTTTGTTTTGTTTTGTTTTTTTAAAATTTTATTTATTTATTTGACAGAGGGAGAGATCACAAGTAGGCAGAGGCAGGCAGAGAGAGAGGGGGAAGCAGGCTTCCTGCTGAGCAGAGAGCCCAATGTGGGGCTTGATCCCAGGACCCTGAGATCATGACCTGAGCCGAAGGCAGAGGCTTTAACCCACTGAGCCACCCAGGGGTCCCTGAGTCATTGGTTTTAACAATATAAATGTCACTGGTCATCTTAATAACAGAGCCAGGACAAGGGTAAGGCAAGTGAGGTACTTGCATTGGGTGCCAAAATTCTCAGTACTTTAATGCAATTAAATAATACCTTAGTGTGATATTAAAAAGAAAAAACTAATTTAAAAAATACACCATTAACACAATATCAACAGTTTAAATATGGACAGAATTGGTAATAACAGTATCGTGCTGAGTCATATTAGAGTCTATGGAGGCAAAAGGAAACATCAATACTGAGCCTTTTTTTTTTTTTTGAGCCTGTCTTTATTTAAACATTTGATAAGTTCACTGTGACTTTTTGCATTAATTTGGATTTTTAAAATACCATGTGAAAATTATTTACTTGACTGATGAATTTGTGGTGTCCCTTAAATTTTATATCCAACGTAAGGGCTTCACTTACCTGAGCCTAGCCCTGTCCTTGCTTAATCAGAACCATTTCATTTGAGAGACAAGGGTGATAAAGGTGATGAGGGTGAACACCTAACTGGAGACTCGGAAGGGAAGTGCTGGTGGGCTGAAGAGAGAGAAGAGTAAATGCATCACTCCTTCAGCCTGGGTCCAAGAATTGAAGAGCCATGGGGCAGATGTGCAGCCTGGAGCCAACCCATAGTGGACTTGCAACTTACATGTAAATTGGTGGAGAAATCATTGTTCCATAAGGTTCTAATGCTGAGAGTAGTTACCACAGCAGAGATGATCGCTAAGGGCTCTTTACCTTTGGTAATCAAAATTTGAGATAGCTCACTAAGTGAAGAATCTTGTTTAGCAGTGGTACTATTGTGAGGCAAGGGAAAATAGAGGCATGGAGGAGGGAAATCATAAACCACATCTCTCACCAGTTTCGGAACTGAAGATTGGAATCTGTGCCTATAATTTCTTCTTCACTGTATTGTGAATATTTTTAGTCAGTTGAACTAGTTTTCTATTTTTTTTTGGTTATGTTCTTTTCCTATCCTAGTTTTTAAAAAAGATTTATTTATAGAGAAAGCATGTGCACACACACATGAGCAGGGGAGGGTTAGGGGGAGAGAATCTCAAGCAGATTCCCTGCTAGTGGGGAGCCCCACTTGGGGCTCAATCCCAAGGACCCTGATATCATGACCTGAACCAAAAATCAAGAGTGGATGCTTTACCGACTAAGCCACCCAGCTGCCCCATTTCCTATTCTAATTTATAAGAAGTTGTTACAGTGAAATTTACAGTTTAGCACACTGGTTGTAGAACATCCAGTTAAAATAGTAAAAAAATGATAGGGAGGGTAATTATAATCTAAATGAAGTAAATTAAGTCTTTGGGTGGAGGAGAACCCTTTATGACTATTGTCAGGAAAAGTTGTGTCATTAAAATTCTTGTTTTGGAATGATAAATATGAAAAGGAGTTTATAAATGAATTCTAAGTAACGAAAGTTGTGTGAACTCTAAAACCTTTGAAAGGTATGAGAAAATGGTTAGGAGGCACTAGCTGCTTACTTTATGGAGATCTCAGTGGGACATAGAATCTCTTTGATCTCTAGACGTCAGTGATGTGGCTTGGTCCTAGGCTTATCCAAGTGGCTTCTCTGTATTGGCTTTGAAATCTTTAGGGAGGGATACAGACTCAGAGATAAAGAGTTTTAAGGCTTTGGTGTTGAATATCCAACTCTGGTGGTTACTGTGGCATCAGAGGCCTTCTCATAAAACTGTACCTATGGTGAGACTTGGATGCATTTTTTCCTTGTTCTGAGTCTCATATTCCAGCTTTGTCTCGACTGTGCTAGTGACTGATGTACTCTCCAACTGGACATTTGTTCATTTGCTATCCAAATTGGTTTCTTTTGTTTGTAGCCAAGAATGCAGAGTGGTACACCCAGATTCTGAAGAAAAGGTAATAAATAATTTCATCAAAGATTCATAAACTTAAAGCCAAAAATAAAACAAATTTAAAACAAGATATAAAGATGTTATAGAATGACTTCAGAAGTCAGTTTGTAAGCCCTGTTAAGAGCACTCGCACTTATGGGGATCTAATCCACAAAAATAAAATCACAGTAGTTAAGGGAATGCATATTTCTGTTTTTGATGTTTTTGACAGGGCTGTTAATAACAAAACTGGAAAAAAAGCAAACTACTCAAATAGATGAAGAGCTACATTATTGTTTACTCATACTAGGAAGTAATATACAGCTGCTGAAAATAGTAAATTAGGTCGATGTAAATTATTTTTAGGAAATATTTTTTTTAGAGATTAGAGAACTATATGTAAAATGTTTCAGTCTTTGTAACTATACCAGTGTTTAAGGTCGAAGTATAAAAAAACCCTAAACAAACAACCTGGAATCCTACTTTAGGGAATTGGCTTTTGACAGTCACCCACCAAAAGAAATAAATATTAGATTGATGCAGTATGCATACCTTAGCAAACACAATCATACTCTTACTATATGCGAAGCAGGTTGATTTCTTTATTCTTCCTATTCTATCCTACTTTTTAATTTTTTTTGAGGACAAATAATCGTTTTAGTATTAAACAATAGCAAGTTATTTCAAAATTGAAAGTTTACAGCCCATATGCTTTAATATTTGCATGAAACACATTTTATTTTTTTCCCAAATATGTTTATTTTATCCTACTTTATTTTAAAAATTAATGATTATGATCAACTAATTGGCTTCATGGTCTGCTGACTGGTTAATATTCATGATTTGAAAAACACCATTTTTCACATGTACACTTCTTCTTGTCTATTACTCTCTGCTATCACTTACTTTCTTGTTTTCTTCAGGTGATGTCAAGAATGATTCCTCCTGTGATTAGACAACTTCACAACTTTAACTTAAAAATCAATGAGAAGATTTATTTGTGGTAAGATGCCACTAGATTAAAAAAAAGGTAAAAAAAAAAAAGATGCCACTAGGTAGGAGCCCTATAACCTCTGACTACTGGGACCAAATTGCTGTGACTTGGGGCATGATTTAAACACAGTTGTTCATGCCCAGCAGGGAAATATGGGAGTGCTAATCCATTTTTATTTTGCAGTTATCAAAGTTCTGTAACATAGCTCTCCATTATTAAACAACTGGGGAAACAGAGCCATCAATAATATATTTACATGAGGGATCATGAGAATACCTTAGGGAAGAACTCAAGATAAAAGAAGAGAACTAAGACTCATACATGCAAAGTTAGTTCAGAAACCTCTCATTTAGAATAGTGTATAATGGGGTGCCTGGGTGGCTCAAGCAGTTAAGCCACCAATTCTTGATCTTAGCTCAGGTCTTGATCTCAGGGTTATGAGTTCAAGCCCCGTGCTGGGCTCCATGCTAGCTGTGGAATGCCTTTTATTTCTTTTTATTTTTTTATTTTTTAAAAGATTTTATTTATTTGACAGAGGGAAACACAGCGAGAGAGGGAACACAAGCAGAGGGAATGGTAGCGGGAGAAGCAGGCTCCCTGCTGAGCAGAGAGCCCGATGTGGGGCTCGATCCCAGGACCCTGGGATCATGACCCGAGCCGAAGGCAGACGCTTAACGACTGAGCCACCCAGGAGCCCCTGGAATGCCTTTTAAATAAATACATAAAAAAATAAAAATAAAAAACATGAAATAGTGTATAGCTTAATGTCTATTTATACATTGTCTTCTATATTCTCACAAAATTTTCTATAAAGACCAGAAACAAAGAAGAAAACTTCTAATGCCTGAGAGTCAACCTAGTTTCAGAATCAGAGAGAAATTTTCACTAACTGTAAGGTCTATGAAATTGAATTAAGAACCCCTATTTTGGCTTATCCAATGACTCACCTGCCCATTGTTTTATTCCTGTGATTGTCAATATATCTGTGCCTCCTTCTGGGAATGCACACATTTTAAACCTGTCACTAGGAAAGCACAGAACAATTAGGCTGAGGATGTTCTATCCTTATGAGATGATACCTGTAATTTATAATGATGGTAATGTTAGGATAGCATAAAATGTTTCTTTAGACTATATCATAAACACTTTACAAGCTTGACACTTTGAAAGATCTCTGTTAGAACACATAGGAAGCTCTCCTTTTTGTGCACCAACTGACCTAAAATGAGTGGTGATTGATGTCATCAGTGTAAATCATCTTGGATATAAAAGAGGTGGTGAGTATGGTATAAGTTAAGACCCATATGGTCACCACCACTTTTCATGTATCAGGGTTTGCTTGGGAAGACTTCCACAATGTCACACAGTTTACTGTGACTTTACTGAAGGATGCCTTCTTATCAAGGACCAGTAAGAAGACTAGAGGCACATGGTACCTGTTCTTTCTTTATCCCCTGGAGGTAATGCCAGTGCCTAGATGATCTAATAGTCACAATAGATATGTGTTATATGGGAGGTCTCCATTTTCCTGTCACTCTGCCTTCTTATAAGGCATCTGTGAGAGCAACATTCTTGCTGAGCCTGCAGACAGACTGCTGGGTCACCAGGAAGTCTGGATTTAGAAGCTAGCTGCTTACATAAATTGGGAAAACTTGTAGCTCAATAGCTAGGTACTTTGGGGACTCCAGAGGAAGTTGATAAGTCCTGTCTCTAGGGAGAAGAGAGCCACTGGTAACATGAAAATTGAAATTTAGGTATAGTCTCTTTGGCTAGAGAAGGGGAGGATGTTAACAGCTGGCTTGCTGTCCAGGCAATTCAGGGAGACCTGTTCCTGTATCTCAGATGAGAGAAACATTCCTCTCAAGACAAACCTCTTCTTGTCCCTATATTAAGATGGAGAAGGGAAAACCTTAGGTTTGGCAATATTACAAAAAGTGAGTCTCATTCACAGAGGGCTGAAAAAAATTGCTTTTCTCTTAAATTACCCTATATATTTGTCTACATGTTTACTATATTCTGTGTTTTTTATTTTCTTATGTAGACCCATTTTTTTTTTCATTTAGTATAATTTTCCTTCTTCCTGAACAATTTGATTTTGGAAGGTACTTTTCTTTGTTATAAAATTCTAGGTTGATAGTTTTCTTCTTTTTAGTTTTTAAAGATGTTGTTCCATTTGCATTGTTTTTGGTGAGAAATCTACCAGCACTCTTATCTTTGTTTCTCTGTATATAATGCATATTTTTCCCCTTCTGGATCCTTTTAAGATTTTGAATTAGTCAGTATTCTCCAGAGGAAGAACCTGCTATTAATTTCATTCAGTTTAATTTATTTTTAATCTCAGACATTGAATTTTTTTATCTCAGAAATTCAGTTTGGGTCTTTAAAAAAATCTTTCATATCTACTTAAAATGCTGACTCCTACTCTACCTTCTTGAGTATATGAAATATAGTTATGTGCGTGCTCTAATGTTCTTATCTATTAATTCTATCATCTGACATTTCTGATCTGTTATTATTGATCAGGGATGAGTGTTTTCTTATGCTACGTTACTCAAACCCAGTTTAATAGAATCTCTTCCTATATTTGATGACCACTTCAAGTAACTAACAAAATACCTGCCAACAGTCACTAACTTCCTTATGCTATTGGGAAACTACTTGGAAAATTACTGAACACACACCTCAGAGTAGAGCTGCACAGAACAACTTAATGGCTGCTGAATATTTTCTTGCTAGTTTTCCGTATCTTTAAAGTGCATGTAAAATGACTTAATGATAGAGGATTTGGGTGATTTTTTATAATGGGGATGGACAAATAAACTAGTGGCAAACATCAATTACAGATGGTCTCTTTATGACATATAGAACTTTAGAATATTTTGTCAGTGATGGTTAGAGTTCATTATCTAAAATATAAACTTAGCTATGTAAGCAAAATCTACTCCATAAAGTGATCATAAAGAAATAACCTAGATAAGTCTATAGGAAGTATAGACTTTCTTGTTATGAACTCATGGTCCAAACTGAAATATTTTACTCCGTTTTTGATGGAAGCCATTTACTATAGTGATAATTCTGATTTGGGAGACTTGTAACATAGGATTTATGCTGCCCTAATGTCAAGAGTATACTAAATAATTCCTTTGTGTTAACACACTACAAATAAACCTGAGAGATTTACAACCAGTGTTTATTAATTCTTAGAGTAGATTTGTTTATTAAGATTGCTATCTTCCTTATGTCTTAAGAAGAAATTTTAATTTTGTATGAGAATAGAATAGAATAGAGTTGTAATAGTTTAGGGTGAGTTTGGGGGTGAAGAGCAAAGGTCTCAAAGTCACAGAGTCCTCTAAAACAATGACAGAGGTGCCATGCAGTTCTCTGAATCTGGATGCCATGTGTGAATTCTGCTCCCTGTCTTTTCCTACCTCTTAGGATTCTTAGAATTTAATCTAAGATTTTAAGATTTAATCTTAATTTTGAAATCTTTTTTTATTAAAGCCAAAAATACTAATTAAAATGGATATTTCTCTGTGCGCATTAGCCCTTAGAATCTTGAATCTGGCCTTTTTTTGGGGGATCTCCTTTAAGTCTTTTCTTATATGCTTGATCTAAATCTGGAAATATTGGCTAACTTCTCATTCTGCATTCATGGAACTCTAGAACCCTGAATTTGATTTGCCCATGTTGTTTCTGGTACTAATTTTTGGCTCCACAGAGAACCTGACTATAAGTTACTCACTATCTTTTATTACTTATTAGAAAAACCTCAATCCTCATCCTCATCTATCTTACCCCGACAATCCCCAAAACTCAACTTTAGAACCACTGTTGTGGATTACCCTTTGAGATTTATGGTTTATTGTTTTTCTAGGTAGCTCTAATGAAAGGGATTTGACATTTATATAGTTATCACCTCCCACTTAACATTTGTTGAGACTTAAATTAATCTTGATTGGTTCCAAATGATCCTCAAAATATGGGCCATGTTCATTGGCTTGTGTTTTACAAATGGGTCATATCGCACAAATAAGGATATGACTCTACTCAAAAAATTCTTTAAAAAGAGACATGTTATTTAATCATTCAAATGACTTATAAAGAATTCTTATCATTTATTTGTTAAAGGGCTTATTAAGTTTTGCTCATGAGATAATGTATTCAAAACAGCTTATAAAGGAGAGTGGCCATACTACCACTAATAAAAGCCCCAGAATTCTTTATATGTGACTATTCTTCCTGCATGTGAACTGCCCTTTCCTGCACCTACATCCCCTATCCTTTCACACGTTATTATCTTTATAAAAGGGAAGGAGACAACATACAAATTTAATTTAAGTAAAGGTCTGCATTACAACTGAAAGCCATTAACTGGCAGCCGTTTACCAAAGCACAGGGAAAAATCAATTTTAATTAGTATTTTTGGCTTTAATGAAAAGCGATTACAAAATTGGCATTTTAGCTAATACTGTTGAGATTTATGGTGAAGTGATACTAATTAATTTTCTGTTGAATTGCTATGGGCCTTGACTATCTGCAATAAAATGATGTATTTGCTGATACCAGGCCTGCATCAGCATTTCAGAGTTTTGTAACAAAAGGTTTCTTAATGATTTACAGATATATTTCACACAATTGCTCAAAACTACAGAGTATTATTATTTTTTCCATAAAAAGGCTGTGATAGGCAATCAAATTTCATGCCATTTTTTAAATTGGGGACATTTTATTTTAATGTATCTTGAACATTAGCCAAAAAACCCTTTATTTCAAATATAGCTTTCTTTTGTCTAGTTACAAGTGGTAAAAAGAAGACATGATATACTTTAATTAGAGAACATTTAATGAGTTATTTCCTCACTTTTCCTCTTCTCTTGATTATATTGATAGTAAATCGGCTACTGAACCTAGTTACATATTTCCAGATTAATTTGAAAGCAGGAAATAAAAAAAGAAACAACTAAGCTTGATAATCCACTCTTCTCATATGATTTGAATTTCAAATGCTTTTATTTCAGCTTGTTTTAATTGTGCTTATTTCTTCTTTTTCTTAAAAATAAAAAGCAATACTTACTGAAAGCTTTAAAAATTACAGTTGACTCTTGAACAGTGTGAGTATGAGGGACACTGACCTCCACATAGTTAAAAATCTGCATATAACTTCGGACACCTCAAAACTTAACTACTAATAGCCTACTGGTGACAAGAAGACTTACTCATTAACATAAACAGTCAATTAACCCATATTTGTATGCTATATGCATTACATACTTTATTCTTGCACTAAAGTAAGGTAGAGAAAAAAGTTATTATGAAAATCATAAGGGAAAATTCATTTATAGTACTCTACTGTATTTATCAAAAAAATCTGCATTATATGTGGACCTGTGCGGTTCAAACCTATGTTGTTCAAGGGCCAACTGTATATAACTTTCCCCTGCATGCTGAAAATCTGTATCCTTGCATTGATTTTGTTTGACCTTGATTAGAAAGTCATTTTATTCATTTGTTGTTGTTGGCTGTCATAGATAGATACAGGAGGCATAATCCAGACTTGATTACAAGGATGACCTATGGAGAGAGAGGGGTGGTCTTGGAATCCTGGTTCCCCAGTGATTGGCTTTGTGCCCTTGGGTAAGTAACCTAAGTCTCAGTTTTCTCAACTGTACAATAAAAAAGTAACTGTATCCAAGTCACAATATATTTTGGACATTAAAAATATATAAATATCTTAATGCCAAGCATTCAATAAATACTATTCAATTGTTATCTTAGAAATAAAATCCTTTTCATTTAAGTTGTGCAAATCATGCAAACGTATTTTTATAATGACAAGAACTTAAGTATAATACAAGATTAAATAATTAATCAAAAAACCCATTAATCAAAAATACAAACTTAGGAACAATATCTTCTTGGAATGTTAGACTCCATAGAATATACTCAATTAAATAACTGAGTCATCTAATCCAGTATTATTTCTTTTAAAAATGAGTAAGATAATGCTCACAGAAGTTAAGTCATTTATTAACGATTCACAACTAATTGATTGTAAGAGGATGGGATAGCCAAGTCTATCCTAATGGTAAATTTTATGACTCTTACACATGTGTTTTTGTGTGTCAGAGAGGCAAAATCAAATCTATCTACTATAGATTAGCAATAACTGTATAAAAGAAAGCTACCTTTTATGATGCAGATTTGAGATGATAAAACATGGGAAAGTGAATGTTAAAAAAGAAATTCTTAGGCAGAATTTGGAGAGATAGAATAATATAGCTTTTTATTCTTGCCTGATATATCAGACAGACTAGCATAAGAGCCAAAGTACAGTGTCCTACAGAATTTTGGGGAAAGTATACACTCAAAATCCCATCTAAAATTTTTAGAAATCCTCAAACATTCCTTCAGAAAAACCAGTAGGGAACATTTTCTACTTTAAAGATTTTAGTTTTTTTTTTTTTTTTTTAACAAGAAGTGTACTTTGTTTTCCAAAATGTTTTTAGAACATGGCACAGATTTCAATAAATATTTACTAATCAGATCTCATATGAATAGCCCTCCTCTACCCACCTTCCTCCAGAAATACTCTTCACCCCATTTGATTGATGTGGCCTATATTTGGAACCCACAAGATGTTCAGGAGTCATCCATTTACCTAGGTGCTCTGGTGATAAGAACATATGTTTTTTTGTTTATTTTTTTGTTTTTCAGCTACTAGAAGATCAGAAACTTAAATCAGAAAGGGGTATTTAGAATTATTTATGCTAAAATCCTCACTTTACATATGAGGAATTCAAAGCATTGGAGGAGTTATAAAACTTGCCATTGTTACACAGCCAGTATGAAGCAAATCTGGGAACTACAATTCTGGCTGTCTAAATCACAGCTGAGTGATTTTTTTCTTTATTCCATATATCCAGTAGCTTACCAATAAGTTAAATATTTGGTTTAAAATGTGCTTAATAGCACACTTATATTCCATGTAATATATTTTAAGAGAAAGATTCTCCTGGGAGAATGGAGGAACAGATCTTGGGTGGTTTCTGGATGCAAATATGTAGCCCTGTTAAATTTTTGATGTATTCTTCAACTTTGGTCATTTCGTAGTCTTCATCTTTATTGGTCCAGAAAACTTGATTTTGGCATTGTATTTAGAGGTGATTAGGTTCTGGCTGTTTTCTTTGTTAATAAGTGCACCATAATCTTATGGATACACCAAAATAAGAATATTGGATTACAGTGAGAAATTTAACTTTTGCATGAATGATTTATTCTCTGCTACTTGAAGAAAAGTCTATATGGGATAAAAAGTTGTCATTGTAAGATTATACATAGGTATAGAAAAGGGGAAATTGGTTGTATCCTTTTAGTGATTTAGGTCACTGAAATGATTGCCAGATGAATTTATTTCCATGCCTAGAATTTGAGAATACTCACTGTAGGACTGACTTCAAGGACATGTGACCTGTACTATCACATAGGGCTCATTTCCAGAAGGACCACTTTTCTTGGTTTCATGCTCTGCTGTTGTGGTAATGAATTCTTAATAATGTCTTTGAACTTGCATTTTGTAAGTGAAATCTAATGACAACGGAACATGTTTCGAAACAGAGGAGATACATGCAATGTGTATCCCTGCTGTGTCTTGTCATTTCATTCTATGCTACATTCAGGATGCTCCATGAGCACAGCATCCAGTGGACCCCAGATATGTGAAGTCAGAGGGACTCAGTGCTCATTACTTGTACTGAGTAAACACGGTGTTGACAACCTGAGAGGCCATGCTTTCCATTTTAACCAGAACTTTCTTAGAATGCAGAAAGAAGGGGCACCTGTGTGGCTCAGTGGGTTAAAGCCTCTGCCTTCAGCTCAGGCCCTGATCTCAGGGTCCTGGGATCAAGCCCCACATCGGGCTTTCTGCTCAGTGGAGAGCCTGCTTCCCCTCTCTCTCTGCCTGCCTCTCTGCCTACTTGTGATCTCTCTGTCAAATAAAAAAAAATCTTTAT
>JAQQSY010000517.1:0-15051 GCA_028646535.1 Procyon lotor | reverse complement strand
AGCCTCCCCAAGAGAATGTGTCATCCGGGCAAAGCCAGCCTTCGGAGGGCTTGGGCGAGGCCTCAGAGCATTGATCAGACCCAAGCTGACCTTCCCCCTCTCCTGGCTGCAGATCTCACGCTGGGTGACCTTGAGCAAACTTCTAGACTTCGCTGGGCCCAAGTTCCTCATTCGTGCAGAGAAGGTCATGCTGCCAACCTCACAGGGCAGCCGTGGCAAGGACAGGGAGGTGATGACAAACACTGAGGGTTCAGGAGGCCGCTCGGTGCTTGGGGCGGCTGTCAGGCTGCTGTAGGGTGAGGGGGTTGACGTGAGGTGAAGCCATGGAGGATGGAAATCGGAGGTGCGCTTGCCTCCCATGGGCCTGGGGGGGGGCGGGGTACAGCATAAAGAGGACTATGGGATGGTGGCCTGGTAGGGGGCCGGGGTTAGGACCAGCCAGGCAGGGAGGTGAGAGCTGTAGAGGAAGGGTGTCAGGGACCGTGGTGAGGCAGAAGGCTCAGAGTTACAGCACAAGTCCATCAGGCACTTCCTGTGGGGAGGGGTTGTGCCAGATCCTTGATGGAAGACTGAGTAAGCCACAGCCCCTGCCTGGTCCGGCAGATCATCTCTCTCCAGAGATTTCAGCCCCCTCCCTTGGGTTTGTGCATCTCCACTAAAGCCGGAGGGAAGCGCCATTTTCCTCTCTCAAGATGGAGGCCAAAGTCCCTCATGTAGTTTGCACAGAAGGCCCTTGCTGACCTCTGGACTCCTACTCAGGCCTCCCCGTGTCTTCTCCTCCCCCCCGACCCCCCCGCCCCGGCCACCTTCACTCCTCTAACTTATCCAGTTTTGCCTGCTCAGGGTCATTCCTTCCAGACCATGTCCTCTGTTCTAGGCATTGTTCTCACCCACTGAGTCCCTTTGACAAGCCCGTGACATGGGTGCTGCCCTCCAGATGACACACAGAAGGCAGGATTCCAGTGTACGCAGACATGATCTGGGCTGTGCCTTCACAGGTGTCAGTCCCCCTGCCTGAAGCACCTTCCCAGCCTCAGCCTGCCCCCCCCCCACCTTGGCTCACTCCTGGAACTCCTCAGAGCCCCTCCCCCAAACTGCCTCCTCAGCCTCCCTGGAGCCTCAGACCCCCAGCAGCACCTTTCACTGTCCTGAGATCCAGGATTCCTTGGGGGCGCTAACAACAATGATCACTAAGTAATGTTTGGCAACAATTAGAAACATGTATGTACCTAACAACTGAGCCGCAAATCTTAGGATGTGAAAATTGACAGAAATGAAAGGAGAAATAGGTAGCACCCTAGTAATAGTTGGAAATGTCAATACCCCATTTTCCATGTTGGGTAGAACAACTCGAGAGAAGACCAGCAAGCCAACAGAAGACTCGAACAATCAGTAAACCAGTTCGATCCCACAGGCACATGGAGATCCCTCGGCAGAGAACACTTTCTTCTTCAGTGTCCTGGAACATTCTCTAGGCTAGACTGTATGTTAGGGCACAGTGCAAGTGTCCGTAAACATAAAAACATGGAAATTACACAAAGTGTCTTCCTGGGCCGCAGTGGAATAATTGTTGAGGGAATTGTCTCTCTCCTGTTCCTTGAGGGTAGGGACTTTGTCCCCTTGCTTCCTTGCTGACTTTGTCCCCTTGCTTCCTTGTAGTAGTGACTGATGCGGGGTAGGCGCTCAGTAGACGCTTGCTTTATGCATGAAGAAACAAGTAAAAGAATGAACAAATGAATTAATGACTAGGAGAGAGATGGTCATGTGAATAATTCCTTTAAGATTTTATTTATTTGAGAGAGAGTGTGTGAGCAGGGGCAGAGGGAGAAGCAGACTCCCCTGCTGAGCAGGGAGCTCAATCCCAGGACCCTGGATCATGACCTGAGCCGAAGGCAGATGCTTAACCTACTGAGCCACCCAGGTGCTCCAACAATTCTTTTTTTTTTTTTTTTTTTTTTTTTAAGATTTTAAAAATTTATTGACTTGAGAGAGGGCGAGTGAGTGCATGCAGGAGCACAAGGAGAGGGGAGGGTCAGAGGGAGAGGGAGACGCAGATTTCCTGCTGAGCAGGGAGCCCGATGCAGAGCTTGACCTCAGAACCCTGGCATCATGACCTGAGCTGAAGGCAGATGCTTAAGCGACTGAGCCACCCAGGTGCTCGTCTTTTTTTTTTTTTTTCCCCAGATTATTTATTTTAGAGAGAGAGAGAAAATCACAAGCAGACTGTACTGTCGAGCCTGAGGCAGGGCTTGATCCCACAACCCTGAGATCATGACATGAGCTGAAACCAAGAGTCAGATGTTCAATCATCTGTGTCACCCTGGCACCCCAGTCATGGAAACAGTTCTAATGCTGTATGGGAAATGCTCGGAAAGGGAGAAATGCCTAAGCCAGCCCGGGGTGCCTCGCCCTTGCCCATCAGGAAGGTTAACAAAAAGCAGATTGTTTGGTACATTTCTGCACTGCCCCACCCCCTTGATGGAAATGTAAGGGGGGCACTTAGGCCCTAGTACAATCTAGGGGACCTTCCCAGGAGGAAAGCCTTTCCAAGTACAAGCCAACTTGACGGCTCAGAATTGTAGTTTTTACTTGGAGCTCTGAGGAAGTGATGAATTATTTTGCCCCACGAAGGAGGTCAGCACCTCATCCCGGCGCTTAGAAGGAAATACTGCTTCAGGGGAGAACCAATTTCTTTGTGAAACTACACTCCTCTCCACTGTAGAAATGGGGAGGCCACCGAGACGTGGAATCCTCCACCATCGTCTCAAATTGTGTTCTAAACGCAGGAGGCTGGTGAATGGCCACGAGCTGCTCTTGAGAGAGGAGGCGAGTTCAGAAAAAAAGCATTTAGCCCTGAAATGACTCTGGAACCTCCCAGCCCTTCCAGAATGGTGCAGTACCATCTTGATGACCGTCAAGATTGATTTTCAAGCGTTAGCGACAGCACATCTGTCGGAGAGCCTTGGGTTCAGCCTGGTGGAGGATGGGTGGTGGGGGGCGTGGGGACCAGAGACTCACAGTTAGGGCAAAGTCGTCACAGAACTGACAGAACCGAAGTGACCCTTGAAGACCCCTTAAATACCCTGTGAGGATTAACTGGGTTGCTACAGGTAGAAGCACGGAGTCCTACGTTGTAGGTCCTCAATCAATGACTGGCACTTGAATTTAAATCTTGGCTTATCGGAGCCATACACGGTGTTTCTGGAAAGTTGCAAGAGGGGTGTTTGTGCTTGCCTTCCTGGCTTCCCCCCACCCACCCCAAATAGCTGTTGCTTGCCTAGCCGTGGACGTTGGCCTCTGAGCCTTTTTGTAGAGTCTGGTCTTAAAATGGGAGCCAGGGTCTAGAGGGAGCACGGGAAGGAGGGGGTGTGACTCCTCTGGGTGTTCCAGGGACCCAGTGGTCATCGGCGCACTTGACCCTCATAGCCACCTGGGGACTTGCAATTATCAGCCCCTTTTTCAGATGAGGAAACAGGTTTAGGTAAATTCTGAGTCACGGCGACTCAGTGGTAAGAACGGAAGAATGAGCCCTTGCTCATTCCAAAGTATAAACACACACGTGTTGAAATCCTTCAGAACAATATTGGGGCTGGGTGAGCACACTCACGCTGGCCCCATGGCTTTCTCCTGTGCGCAGTGGCCGCTGTCATCAGTAGCTTGTGGGTAAGGCCTCTTAGGGAAGATGGTTTCCTCTTTTCTTCTTCGTAGATTAAAATGACGAATCTTTGGTCTTTGTTTTTGGTCAGATCAAACCGGGCACTGATCAACGTCTGGATCCCGTCGGTGTTTCTCCGGGGCAAAGCGGCGAACGCCTTCCATGTGTATCAGGTGAGTCCCTGGCTTTCGGCTTGGTGTCCCCGCTCGGGCGGAGGTTGGGTGTGCTGTGGTGCGTCTGCCTGCTGGTGATGGACACTGTACTCAGGTGGCCTCCCTGAGGAACTGGTCCTTGCCTCCTCCATGCAGGAGTGACCAGGGTGCATCTTCTCCGTGCCGGTCAGGCCTCTTGGTGTGGCCTCTGCAGATCTGAGCTCAGACTGCTGGACGTGAAATGAGATCTGTTGGCTTGTTTTGCAACCACAAGGTCCAGGTATCCGTGTGGCCTCAGGTGCGCTTGGACCTGGGGCCAGACAGGG
Organism: Procyon lotor; assembly: GCA_028646535.1. Taxonomy (NCBI): domain Eukaryota; kingdom Metazoa; phylum Chordata; class Mammalia; order Carnivora; family Procyonidae; genus Procyon; species Procyon lotor. Next base: position 10,918 of record JAQQSY010000517.1, on the reverse strand, counting down.
GCCACCTAGATCCCTGGCTCAGGTGTCCTCTTCAGGCTGGCACTCTCTGCAGCTTGCTGGATGGCACTCCAGCTGTCCCAGAGGTTGTAGCGTCTCTCCAAGCAAAAAGAACAGTGAATTGAAAATAGGAGGCCTGGTTTCCATTCTATAACCTTAAGTGAATCTCCTCATCTGTAGGTCAGAAACAGTCCTACCACTTACCTTGCAAAGCTCTTGTCACCTGGAGGGGCGTCCGATGCCCTTTGCACCCTCTGTATTTTCGTCTTGGTGTTTGTCATCTTCCCCAGTGCTCGCCCTGTGTGATCTTCGAGGGCAGGCCTGTTGGTGGGCGTGTGGTTTATAGGCGTGGTTATCATCCTGGTACATGCAGCTTAGGATCTCATGGACCGACGAGCTGGGGGTTGGCAAGGCAGCTTGCTCCAGAGACTGATCTTGGTTTATGTGTTTGTCTGGGCAAAGGCAGTTAGTGAGTAGCAGGTTCGTGAGTGTTGGAGAATCTGAGTGTTCGTGATCCTCCCAGCTTGGGCTTGAAAAGAGAATTAGACGTGACGGACTTCCATATATCCTCTTCGTTGTCTTTCTCCTCGAATGCCAAACCAACCAAAACCCTCGTACTTGAGTGTCCTTCAAGTTCTACTTTGCAGTCATCAGAAAGCTGGGAGGTGTTGCCTGGAGGGTGGAAAAGTGAAGCCGACAGCTTTGTTTTAGAGCAAAATTAAAATGTGATCTCACTTGAGAGGTTTCCTTGACCTTTCCTTTCTGACTTTCCCCCCACGCCCACCGCAGCCCAGGACGTGGTCTAGCAGGTTGTAGCATCTAGAAGTCAGTTATGAAAAGAGACAGACAAAGCCCATGTGCCGTTGCCTAGGAGATGGTGGCCACAGTGGTCATGGTGGCACCTATGCCCCTCTGCCCCTGTTCTTCATGACTTCAGAGCTTTCCTGGGCACAGTCCAGTCAGTCCCTGGAGGACATGGCCCAGAGTCACCTGCATCAGCCGGAGCTGCTGCTTCTCACACGGCGGGCTCTCCAAAATCTTTCCCGGTGTTGCACCCCTGGAATGCCACTGTTTCTCCTTTTTGCTAATGGTGCTTCTGGTCGATCCCTCAAGAGCAAAACCCTTGCTTGTATTTGGACACGTTGGAGAAAGCTTTTGGTTTATGGTGTTTTCATCATAAACTATATTGGATAGAAGGTGATTCACTTAAAATGTGGGTACCATTGGACATTATTTTTCTCAGTTTAGAGAAGTGCATTATGTGTATTTCCTCCTAAAGATTTGAAATAATTTCCAGAGAAACTCCTGTAAAAGATTGATAAAACAGAAGTAAAAAAAAGTGAAATAACAGGGCTCAGTAAAATATAAACTAGGACAATTTGAATTAAGGAAACTGAAAATCACATATACCTGTCATGAGTTCCTGTATGACTAATCTCATAGGTTGGTGAATTTCCATTGGGCTTCCTGGCAGCCAGGGTGAAAATGGAAATGTGGCTATTTTGGATAATACCATGGCCAATGAGAAGAAAATAAGTCAACTCCTGAAAGGGAACTCCAAGGGAAATTTCTGCACAGGGCTTTAGATTAAGTAATACTAAAGGATGTAGGAGACAGTCCCCCATTACACCCCTGTGACAAATCGCTGTCACACTTCATCACATCCCCCTCTAAGGGGGCCAACGGCATAACCTGCAAATGCACTAGTTCATTTGAGCCAAGAGGAAAGGCTCCGCAGGGGTGGTTCCCTCAGTAGATCTGGGCTTTCCAATACAATAGCCACTAGCTAAGTGTAGCCGTTTAAATTTACATGAACTAAAATACGCAATTAAAAAGGCAATTCCTCAAGTCCAGTGGTCACAATTCGAGAGCTTACTGGCCACATATGGCTCGAGGCCACCGTGCGGGGCAGCACAGGCACAGGACGTGTCTGTGACTGCAGAAAGTTCTCTGGGGCACTGGGGAGCTAGAGCCGTGTCTCCAGGAGGTGGGAAAGCAGGCCACTTCGATGTGTGCTTGGTCAGGCTGTAGGAAGACAGGACCTAGCCATGAACCACCAAATCCTGCAGGGAAGAAGCCACTCCCCTGTTCGGCTCTTCCCTGGCTGGGGGTTCCCGGGCAGGGTCGGGTGCAGGGGGGGAACGGGAGGAGACCCTGAGTGCTGCCCCAGCGCCACCCGCGCCCTCCAGAATTGCCGTTGAGCAGAGACTAGAAGGCTCCAGAGGAGAGCCTTGGCAGGGGCAGACCTGAGCTTGATCGTGCACGTGGTTTTGTTTTCATCGTGTTTATTTATACATTTGCCTTCTAGTTACGGCACAGAATCCTGTTTTCCACCTACCGTGGTGATGCATGTTCATTTTAAAATAAAGAAAGTGGGTTTGGTTAAAAAAAAAAAAAAAAAAAGCAACAACAAACCAACACTATGTCAATGATGACACAAGCAGCAAGGGTTCAGGACAGGGCTATGTGACCAGTAATGTTCGGGAAGCGCCGAGCGGAGGGAGCGGACAGGGTCCCGTAGCTCAGGATCGGTGGCAGTCCCACCAGGGAGCCGCAGTGGCCGCTGCCCCTGGCTGGTCCGTGTGCGTTCTGTCCAGTAGCTCACTCAGCCCTCACAACCGCCCTGGGAACGAACGCTTCTTATCACCATCTTATCGATGAGACCACAGAGGCCCCGAGAAGCATTTCCTTCAGTAACACGTTTTTAGCCCGAGTAGTATTTTCTCCCAAGAAGGTACCAGTTGGCAGGGGTTCCGAGAAGGCGGGTGGAGCTCTTCAGAAATCCGAGAGGTGAGTGGGATGCTGGGGAGCCTGTGCGGAGCTTTGGAGAAGGAGCTCACGGATATTAGAGGAGCTAAGCTGGCTCCCTCACTGCAGACAGCACTGGGGCTTTCACTCTGCATATGGTGGGAAGGGCTCGAGTTGTATTTTGCGCGAGGGTTTCTGGGGAGAGGTGCCGCCCCCGGACAGGGTTGAATGCAAGATCTTAAGAAACGGTCTGTGCCTTTGGGCGCTGAGCTCTCCACACCCGGCCCCCATGTGCGAGATAGGGCCCGGCGTGCTCCGGCACTTGGAGGAAGTGGTAGCATTTGAACAATTCTCAGAACAGGAGAAGCATCCATGTCCAGAACTTTCCCAGTTGGAGGTTTTCATCTGTGAGTATTTCTGCCGCTTCTGGCCTCTGCTGATGCTGGGCTGCCGGCAGACGCGAGCCAGGGACACGATGACTCAACAGCAGCAAATAAAATGGCATAAACTGTTTACTAACTGGTCTTGTTCGGTTTTTCTCTTTCTCTCTGTGTTAACACAGCGTTGTGCTTGTGAGCTCAACTCTCTGTCACTTGTGCATCATAGTTTGTTGTTACTGGCTTATACCTTTGCGATTGTTTGATGTTATTCCCCAAATAGCCCCACTTCCAAACAGGATCGAGGCCCACGGTCTTTAATATCCTACTGTACTGTTTATAAAGGGAGGTTAGACCTTAAAAAAAAAAACAAAAAAAAACCCTGCCTATTTTTCTCTCAAGCGAATGGTACAGCCACTAAACCATATGAAATAATCTATCAGTATACTTATTTTCTGAACCCCCCAGTCTTCGCCTTTGAAAAGAACTGGTTAGTTGTTAACACAGCTGAAACCAGTCCTCGATGTGGAATTAATTTCAGCCTTTGAACTTAACCTCCGGAAACAGTGGCTACCGTACACGATACTCCGTCCGCACGGCCCACTAATTAGGTCTCCTTTGTATTGAAAAGAAACGTTGCTTCATTTCAGCAAAGCTCCTCCCTTCTCGAATACGTCCCCTTTCTGGGAGACCACAGGGTGTCCCCTTGGCTCAAAGGAGTGGCGGGGCCCGGGGATCTCCCACCCAAAAGGAAACCACGTCCCCTGGGCAGCCATTCTGAAGGGTTAGTCCAGCGGAGCGTACTTTGTACATGCGAGGCGGGGAATCCATTGTTTCTCCTGTTAATAATAGATCACAGGGCCCAGGAGGGCTGCGTGAGGCCGCGGGCGGTGGGCAGGAGGGCGACGTGTTGGAACTCGAGGCTCGGCCTTCTCAGCCTTTCCTTTTCATCCTCTTTCCTCAGAGGCTTAGCCCGGGGCGGGTCCCCAGGTTCTGTGCCTGCGGCTCTGTGCTTAGGCTCGCTCCGTGTGTGGGGGTTCAGCACGCACACGAGGGTGAAACAGAAAGCAGACCCACAGCAGCAGCGTTGTGGGCTCTGCAAAGGCCCTGCCCTAGCAGCACCCTTCCGGGACCCGGGAGAGGAGGACGGGTCCCAAGGCGGACGTGCTGCGCTCTCTCGGCGTCTGGTCCCTCCTGCCACCCCTGCTGTGCCCGAGGCCGGCAGGAAAGGCAGCGGGGCACTGGGATCGCGCGGGGTCCTCCCAGCCCCCAGAGCTTCCCTGCTGTGCAGTGGGCAAGATCCTGGGACCGCTGGCCTTTGCTCCTGCCCACTCTTTCCCAGAGAACTTCCCGCCCCACCAAGTCCAGCGCCTGAGCACCTCTGAGGCTCACGGCACGTTAAGCTCTAGCTGTTTGGGGGACGCCGAGGGCTTCTGAGAGAGCCCAGAACACAGCAAAAACCAGACGGGCTCTTGTCCTCTCTTTGGCCGCACGAGTCACCAGTATTCTGTTACTACTTCTACCTTCCCGTGCAGGAAGGACTATCTTTTCCTTTGACGGCGGAATTCCTTTCTTCATCCCAAAGCTGTTTTATTGACGGCCTGCTGTCGGCCGGGCTTGTGCTCAACCCCGCAGAGCCAGGGGTGTGCAGAACTGCGGGTGCTCTGCGGGCCTCTCCGACCCTCTCCCAGCGCGCAGTCCAGCGGGGCGGACGGAGGCTGTCGGGCAGACCTGCCGTGCGCTCACGGGAAGGGCTGAAGGGGCAGGTTCGGGCAGGCGGGACGAAGGCCGCTCGCCTCGCAGGGTGACAGACCCGTCAGGTAGTGTTTAGCACAGTGCCTGCCGTGCCGCGCTGAGAAAACCACCTCCCGTGACCCAGGCGCCCCTGGGCTGAGCCGTTCCTCCCGCAAGCGAATACCCGATAACCCTCCCTGTTTCGCCGCGCGTCTCTGGGCACGTTCATTTATTCAGAAAGGTCTTTCTTTAGCATTTCCTTGATCAAGGGCTCCACGTCAGCTGCCCCAGGAGCCACAAGGAACAAGATAGCTTTGTCCTCCAAGGTCCAGGGGCTGCCGAGGAGGTGGGACCCCCGCTCACGCCCCCAAAATGGAAGGTGGTGTGTGTGTGACGCTCCACGGGGCCTCGGAGAGGGTGAGCTCTTCCACGTGGGGGGGCCGGTGCCCAGAAAATAACCTGTGATATCTGAATGGTTGAAGTGAGACTCCATAAGGGCCTGAAATGTTGAATGCCCAGCCCGTGCACGAGAGTTTGGCCAGCCGGGAGCTGGCCTAGTTGGTACCGGATTCAGTCCTGTTTTGGACTTTGGTTCGTCACCAGATTGGACCAGTGGCATCGCTCACACACGTATGTCCCCAGCTTCTGTGGCCGCCGGAATTCCAGCTGGGCCAGCCTCCGTGTGTACCGCCCCCCATCCTGATCCTTCTGTTTGCTGCGCCCCGGCTTCTTCCCACGTGGGTGTGTTTACACGGGGAACTGTGTCTGGGTCAAGGCGGTGGCAGAAGCTAAATCGGAGCAGGCCGGGAGACTTGGATGGCAGAACCCTCAGGATGCTTCCGTCCCCTCGGCAGGACCCAGCCCGATGATCCCGGTCGTGCCCCAACCAGGGCTCCTCAGACTGGGACAGTGTGGGGGAGGAGCTCACGCCCTTACAAGGAACACAACCCAACGAAGTGTTGAAAGCAAAGAACTCTTGGTACTTGTCACGAGTCAGGAGGCCGTGCAGTAGTGCTCAAAGCGCTGTGTCCCCCTGGGGTTAGTACTGGAAGCCACTGGATGGAAGACCCCTTTATACCGAGTTTCTCCGTCACGGCACAGTGGATAGTTCTTTGTGTGAGGGGAGCTCGCCTGTGCCTTGAAGGCTATTGAGCGCGTCCCTGGCCACTGCCCAGTCACCACCCAGACTGTCTCTCCAGCTGGGGCAGCCCCAGGAGCTCGCTAGACGTTGCCAAACGTCCCTTGGGGGCATCTTTCCCCTAGGTTGGCAACTGCCGCTCTACGCGGATCCACAGAATGCTGTTCTGGTTTTGTATTTTTGACCATAGATGGGATCGGATGACACCTGCGTTCCTCCTGAGCACACAGGTCTCCCTTGTCCTTCCTCTTTTTAAGCTTCTGCGCGTTATTTCCTGGAATGAGGGAACCATTCCTTACTACTCTGACGGAGGGCATTTAGGTTTTTATTTCCTGGTCATAGCGAACAAAGCCGCCCGACTGTTCTAGCACAGATCTCTTCGTACAGACCGTAGGCGTGTCTTGTGGGCAAGTAGCTAGGAGTGAATTTGCTGAGGGGGAGAATGTGTACGTTTTTTTACTGTAATAGGCCTCGCTGAATTGCTCGTCCGAAGGCTGAATCCATTTTCAGTCATACCACCGAGGTGAAAGAATGTTTTGTCCCCACATCCTTGCCGTCGTCACGTATTACCAATCTTCAAAATTTCACCATTCTGATAGAGAGAAATTACATTTCATTGGTGTTTGAGTTTGCATTTTCCTTATTGCTCGAAAGGGCGGGCTTATATGTCTGTGCTTTAATTTGCCCTTTGTGTTTCTTGTGTGTGTGAATTGTCTGTTGGTGTCTTTCCCTATTGTTTTGTGGCTTCGTTCATCACCTCATTACCCACGCGTAAGAGTGCTTTGGATAGTAGTCCTTCGTACGATATGTTTCAGTCTTTGGCTCGTCTTCTAGCTTGAATGAGAATTACTGAGTGTTCTTCTCTTAGCTGGTCTTCTCATCTCGAGAAGCGAGGAGTTCCTTGGCCGACCTGCTGGGGTATACTCTACCTTATTCTCTTTGTTGTTACCATAGCCCCGAGAGCTTACAGATGTCTTTGCCCACCTCTAAAATAGAAAGAGCTTGTTCAGAATGGCAAGTAAATAACTCGTCCAAGGTCCGAGAGTAAAGCATCAGAGCCAGGTTCACTCCTGGTCTCTCCCCCTGGTCTCGGGTTTTTCCTCGACCCCCGGTTGCCCCCAGAGCACAGAGTGGAGACCCGTGAGTGGAAGTTGGAGAGAAATAGGTGTTGGCTCATCTATCGATCCCTCGAACTGCCTGTTCCTCTCTCTTTCTCTCTCTCTCTCTCTCTCTCCAGCCATCCTTCAGTAGGCTGGGTGCCGGGGATGTTGTGAATGACAGAGTCATAGTCTTGTCACTGACTCTTTGATAGAAGGAAGATTGAACGTGGCAGCTGACCACGGGCAGAGTGGTCTTACCTAGTACTGATCTTGACGAACCCCTGCCACCTTTGGCCCTGTTCTGTGCCGGAAGGGCCAGGTGACCTCTGAGGCCCCTTTCCAAGTTCACCAGAACTTAACTGACACATATATCTGGTCCACATGGACAAAGAGGACTTTTTTGGATTTTACTGTCACAGCATGAAAGGTGGATCCACAGTTACTCCTCCATCTTGAGCCTGACCCCGATGTCAGAAGCAGCCAACCTACTGACGGCCCCCACAGGGAAGTCTTGGAGGAGGCTCCGTCTGGGCCCCTCACTGCTGGCAGAGTTAGGACAAGAGACTTGGCCCTAGAGCGGGGAGCTGCCGCATTCCACAGCTTGGGGGCTCGGCAGAGGCCAGGGGCCTCAATTCTCACCATGGTTCTCGAACTGTGGGCGTTGTGGCCGTGGCGGCCTTGTTTATAGCTCTAGTCTGGACCTTGCCCCTGGTCTAGACCCAGGCCCCCTGTGGCCTCCAGTGCAGGCTGTGACCTCCGGCCGTAATCCCCACACCTTCCCATAACCACCCACCCATACACACTCGGGGCCCCCGTCCACCACCTGCCCCAACGTCTTGGGTACCAGGAGTAAGAGTTCAGGATTGGCAAGGTGGGGGGCTTAATGAAGGTCAGACAGTAAGGTTTCATTGAATTCTTGTGAATCAAGCACTGTGCTGGGTCCTAGGGATACATCCGTGGACATCGTGTACATGATACCCCCCCACTGGAGTTCATAGCTCAACCAGAAAAGGCATCTTGAACCTGTTAATGTACATAAAACATGGAGATAAATGTATCATTACAAACCATGGTTGTGCTGTGAACGAACACTGCATAGGGTTCCAGAGATGGTAAGAAGACGCCCTTAAACTGGGGTAAGAATGGGCTTCTTAGAGAACATCTGCTCATTTCTAAAGGATAACTTGGAGTTAATGCAGTAGACAGAAGAGGAACAGTCCAGGCTGAGGGAATTGCCCTGAGGCAGGAATAGACCTGGTGCATTGGAGCAGCTGGAGGAGGCTGCTGTGCTTGGGGTGGAGACAGGCGGGGTGGCCGAGGCAGAGAGGCTCGGGGTGCTACAGCCGGCTGGGTCTTCCAGGGCTGCTGAGTGAAGCCCGCCCGCCGCCCCGTCCATCCATGTGCCCACCGGCCAGCCACCTACCCATCAGCACCCTGGCCGTCTGTCCACACCCCCGCCCGCCTCATCTCCAGTGCAGGAGCCCCGGGGAGAGACGCGCAGAATGGCCCCGGAGAGCGGAACGGGCCATGTGTCAGGGGCGAGTTCTTCGGGATTTCCGGTACCTGGGGAAGTTAGCAGTTTAGATGTGGACTCTAGAGTAAGGCCGAGTTTAAATCCCCCCCCCCCGCCCCCCCGCCTCTTAGTTTCTAGTCGGGTGACCTTTTTATGGTGGGGTCTCTATCATTCTGTTAAAGTCCCGATGTTCTCACCTTGAGGGATGTTTTCTCCTTCATAAGGTTGTTGGGAGCCTTAAATGAACACGTCTTTATGGTACTTAGCGCAGTGCTTAGCTCGCTCAGTGAGTGGGAAGGACCCGGAGAGTGCAGCCGTTCTTACCGTCCGCTCCGCCAAACAAGTGTGCACCTCGGGCACACACCTGCGCCTGGGATTGGAAATACACGTATGTGGTGTGAGTCTTCACACCCGCACGGGGGCCCCCCTAGACCCGCGGTGGCCCCCAGCCTTGGAAGTCTGTTCCTCTCCAGCAGGAATCCGGAGCCCGTATCACCCTCTCCTTGATTCCCCCTGGCTGAGCGTCAGGACTCGGGGTCTGCCAGTCCCTCTTCTGCTGAGACCGGAACACCCAAACGGGAGCTTCTAAACTGGGCAGTGCCGCACTGTGGGCTCCTCCCTGGGAACTGGCCTAACGGTGCTGCCCCCCGACTCCCCCGCCCCGCCCCCACACACCACGCTGAGGTTGAAGGGAGGCAGGACGGGGAGACCACTGATAAGCAAATAGGCAGCTGCTCGAGTGTCAGCTGTCATGATTTATGTTTATGTGATGAACGTGTTCCCAGGCCCCAGGGCATGGCACTAATAACTCTTTGATTTCTGTGTTTAAAAAAAATAACTCAGGGGGATTAAAAAAACAAAAAAAGCAGCCCAGCTCTGTGCACGGGTGAGTAAATGCCTTTCCTAGCACGGGTGAGCCCTCCCAGGATCTGCAGGACTTGCGTTGCACTGGTGTGGGAGGACTTTCTGAGCCCCGTAAGTGTTCACCTGCACGGGGGCGCCAGCACCAGTGGGGCTGCTGGTTTTCCCCCATGAGCTGGGCAGTCGAAGCCCTGGGCTCTGAGTACGAAGAATGGGACTGTGGCTTGAAGCTTTGGATTTTTTCCCCCTACCCCTTACAGATACAGAAAAGCATTTTGAATCCAACCTTTAAAGGTTATCTCCTTGTGCCGCCGGCAGACTCATCCCGAGAGACTGTGAATTCCAGCTCCTTGCCAGACTTGCCCGCCGAGTGAAATTCCGACAGAGCGCCCTGGCTGTCTGCAGCGGGAAGCAGCCGCGCGAGCTGGCGGCCGTGTGGTGGCTGCTTTTCGGGGCCGGGGGAGAGGAGTGTGGGACAAGGGGGTAGCGCGCTGACGGGGGTCTCAGGAAGCCTCGCAGGATGGTATTAGGACCATGAGCATCACATGGTGGAGATAGGGAGCGGGAATATCCCCTCTGGGGTTATGTTGCTGCTGGTCCTCTGTGGCCCAGATGGCAGGAGGCCGGCGTGGAGGCAGAGGGCCCACAGAAGATTGACAGGGAGACGAGCTTCTGACACCCCAGTTGCCAGAAGCCCGGAAAGGAAAACAAGCCGCACTTGGCAGCATGTGATAGAGAAGAAGCCACATGCTAGACCGTGGAAGTCAGTGCGTCATGTTACTAAGTCTGCCCCTCCCCTGCCTGCTTTTACTTTAATCTATTTGTGAAACACTAAATACAGGAAACATGCATAAGGCCACCGTGAAAAGTAAGCGCCACTGCCTATTAAGCCTTTCCCATATGTAGCTCTGATCCAAGAGGAAGCTGTTTCACCCCTGTTGACAGATGGGGACATTGAGGTCAGAGACCGGACATGAGCTGCCTAAGGTAGCACAGCAGCACAGCCGGCACGCACCAGGGATGCCCTGCAAACCTGAGTCTGAAGGACTCTTCACCTCTGGGTTCTTTAAGAAAAGAATTCTGCTTTTTTCTTGTTAACTGAGTTTCCCCTAACAAAGAGGGAAAATGTGAAAGAAAATGACAATGAGGATAGTGGTGATGGTGTTGCGATAGTTGGTGGCTGATGATGTGATGGTGGTTGATTGTGGGTCCTAAAGGTTGGTGAGGATGGTGATGGCTAGTGAAGAGGGTGCTTGATGGTTGGTGAGGATGGTGGTTGTGAGGTGAGTGATCGTTGGTGAGGAGGAGGATGGTAGTTGGCCAGAATGGTGTTGGGTGAGGAGGAGAAGGATGGTGGTGAGGAGAAGGATGGGGGTTGGTGAGTAGGGGGAGGATGGTTGGTGAGGAAGGAGGATGGTTGGTGAGGGTGGTGGTTGGTGAGGAGGGAGGA